>VXAB01001557.1:39855-69227 GCA_013399175.1 Odontophorus gujanensis | reverse complement strand
AAAAAAACCAACAAAATGAACAAATAAAGAACAACAACAACAACAAAAACAGTGGTAGTTGGTAGTTCATCTGAATATGGGATAGAAATCAGAAAAATCATGGGAAGTACAAGTAACATGATCACCATCAGGTGGAATTATTGCTATGAGGTTTTAAGTTCATTTCTGTCTTTAGTAATAACTAGGTTTTTCAAGTAGAAAGAAGAATTATAATATCACCATTGCCCATTCAAGTCTGAGAAAATGTTGTATTGTTCAGACCTTTTCAATTCTGTCTTCCAAAAGATATTGCAAAGTTGTACAGAATAAGCACTGTTCAGAGACTGGTGACAGATGAACTAAAATTAAAAAATGAAAGAGAAAAGGTACCATGAATAACTACAGAGAATGATGAAACTGTAATGAGGGAAGTAAAAAAAAATTGTTCTGTGGGAGATCTGGTGGGAGCACGCATAAAGAAATACATGGGAATAAGCATACTGTTTCTGGCTGAGGCTCAGTGGGCTTTGGCCCTCTTCCATCCTGCTTACTAATTGCTTCTGGAGCAGGATTTAAAAAGTTACTCAGTATGGGAGAATTTAAACTCAAAAAATAAATTCCATCTTCCTGCAATGGGAAGACTGTAGGAATCTAATTTGGACTGTGATCTAGTTTATGTTTGACCTGTAATGATATAATAACATATCACACATCTATAATAATAATACTGAATGTAATGGGGGGGATGTCATTATGCCAGGCTGCATAGCTGATTAGAGGTGACATGCTTGTTTTCAAGGCCTATTGCATTCTTCTAAGGTAACTTCTGCCTACAGCACTCCTAGCCAATAGTGAAAAGCTGCATGTTGGAATGCAAACATAATGCCTGTCGTTTTTGGTAGAAGACACAGCTGTAGCTTCCTACTTATTAGACTGAAAATGTATCCTCTACTGTATTGCTTTGGGCTTAGTCAGTTTACACTGTGCGCATTTTTTGATACAACGCAGGCTGATCTAACAAGACAATGTGACCCATGTAACAAAAGCGCTAAGAAGAGATTTGCTTTTTTAATGGATAAAAACAGGCAGTTCCTTTGACAACATCATTTCCAGCTGCCTTTTTATATTAAAGATAGCTGTGCTTATTAGTAAGTACTTCACACTACGTCAATATTGAATTTCTGCTTGTTTGTACATTCAGAAATGAGAAACTTTACTAACGTGATATTTTGAGATATTTGCAAGCTTCATACACAATCATGTACAGCTTATATTCTGCCTATCGGGGTCTATTGAAAAATATGGAAGTGTCCACAAATGTAGCTGTATCTTGTTCATTCTGTTCTCAGTAACAGCAGCCATTAAGATCAGAAATACCTTTGTGCATAATTAAAAAAACAGTGTTTAAGTAGTTCTTTTCATGAAAATAAAATGAGTGTCCTGACCTAGCTGATTCATTTCTCAGGCACAAACTTTTGTGGTTATAGAACCAGTACTATCAAATGTGGAACTGAGTTGTGCTTTTTGGACAACAGTTGCCAATCCAGTCACTCAGAGATTCATTTTTAATTTAGTGGAATAGATGTGTTCTTACTACAGGAAATGTTCTAGCCATTTCCAGGTGAGATAATGGGCCAGATTATGAAGAAGAATCGATCTGCATGAGAGTTGAAAGGCCATACAGAGGAATTTGAACAGGTTGGATTGCTAATTGAGGAAAATGGGATGAAATTTAACAAGGTAAGACACTGTGTCCAATATTTTGTCCACAACAACCCCAGACAATGCTACAGGCTTGAGGCACAGTGGCTGAAAGAATGTGCAGAGGAAATGTGCAGATACGGGGGTGCTGGTTTATGCTTGGCTGAACACAAACCAGCAGTGTGTCCAGGTGGCCAATAAGGTCAATGGTATCCCAATTTTTATCAGAGATATTGTTGCCAGAAGGAGCAGGAAGTTTATCATTCCCCTGTACTCAGATCTGGTAGGGTCTCACCTTAAGTGCTGTGTTTAGTTTTGAGCCTCTCACTACAAAAGACATTGATGCCCTGAAATAAGAATTCAAGTTCAACAATCATGTAAATTTAATAAAGAACATTGTTTAGTGGGTAAAAAGTTAAAAATAAACAAACAAACAAAAAAAACACAGTGAGAAAAAAAAAGAATAAGATAAAAAAAATGTAAAAAGCTGGAAACAAAGAAATAATATTAAGTATTGCTGATATCTCTATGTAATCTTCCACAGCCATTCAGGAAAGAGAAAGAATTACATGTAAATCTTGGGGTGACATTCAGAACTTTTGACCTTGGCCAGTACAACAGGACTGGAGTAAATGCTGGAGAATGCAAAGACAAAGGAAATATTAATGCAGATCAAATATCAGTACTCTCAAATGTTTCATATAGCTGATGTTTTTCAATCCACAGCACTTATTCTGTACCAGACCATTTCTCATCCACTGAACTTCTAGTTGGGAAATACTGTGAGGCAACAAAATTGTCTGTCTCAGTTGCAAATCACATTACTCTGTTCACATATTTCATAGTTCAGAAGCCAATCTGGAAGCCACTTGCATTTCACCTTTTATTCCATTACCATCTATTTAGTATTGGAGCTTTTAATCATTTTTGGAACTGGTATGTTTACGACACAAAGTTTCCACAGTAGTTTATACTTCTAGGTGCTTCCTCAGTAGGAAAGGAAAAGTTTTAGATGTTTCTTAATTTAGTTGTCTTACTGAAGGAAAAGTATATAAGCTTGTGTTTGAAGCCACACTAACATTATCAAATAGATTATCTACCAGGCAATCCAGAAACGATTAATTCATATTTGCTGAAAATATAATGTCTACATTCTGTAACAGATTCATCCATTGAAAATACATAGCCACATATTAGAAGATGAATACACACAAATGAAACAGCTACTTAATACATGAAAAAAATCAGAAAACATAAGAAACAACAACAAAAAGAATCAATTATATCATAATAAAGTGATTTGACTAACATTTATCACTATTTTTCATCCAAGAATTGTGGTTACATTAGTTTTTACTGATTACACCAGTATCTTCTAGACCCTAAATGGCTGAAGATTAGGAGAGAGTCTTCTATGAAAAACTGAGGTTTTGGTATAACAAGATAGACAAGAAAAAAAAAAAAAAATCAAGTTCAACGCTCTACTTTCTATGTCGGGGAAAAAACATGGGGAGGAATGACAAGAGATCAAGGGGTGAGAGCCCTCCTTCTCATTACTATGGAGCTGCATGGTGGCATTCTGCATCCCAGACTCAGAAAAGTATATAATTTTAAAATTATTTTACATGCATATATGTACATTTATGTTTATAGTTTAAAATCTTTAAAATTATGCTGCTTTTTAGAGAAGTGTCATATGGAGTTAGACCAGAAAAAACAGTCAGAACTGTAAGACATTGTAAATGCAGTACTACTGTGGATTGAAAAATGAACACGCAGACATCAACAAATAACATTTAAATGTGAGGAACTATCAGGATTTTTAGCCGTTTGTGTGTTTGTACACATGCTTGTACACAAGAACAAGTGTAGTGCTTAGGCTAGTTTTCTCTATCAGTTATAACTATTAGTACAGCAGCAATCACAGTATCTAGGTGCCAGTTTTGACAAAGTTTCACTGGGAAAGAAACAGTTATTACAGGTTTCATAGTGAAATAACTGTTATCTGTCAGCAGCTGCTGTAGAGAACTGCAAGTAGATCAGTGACTGTACAAAATGAGTTTTAGAGAGATTTGGATACACATCACTGAGTGCTAGAGAGGTACAGGAGGCTGAGCTGTGTTCCTATTGCGCAGAAGACCTATTTCCCTGGAAAATTTCTTTTCAGGTATACTCAGAGGGCTAAATTCTATACAAAGACAACAGATCCCTAAAAATTAGAATCTCGTCATACTTTTGTGCATTTCACAACACATGAAAATTAAACACAACACATTCAATTACATTTGAAGGTGTTATGGATATTATAATCGATTTCCTAACACTAGGACAAACTCGAACTCAGATGATAATGTTGACTTGTCAGAGACTACTAATGATAGTAATGGTTTAATGCAGTGAGTAAAGTTTCAATGAATTTATATAGGATAATTTTTATGTTATTCTGTAGCTACCACTAGCTAGAACTGCAAGTCTGATGTTGTAGTCATTTGCTAAAGTAGGTAGTCACCTCACACTTTTTTTTTTTGATTGCATAAAGATGGATTATTAAATCAATTACCAGATAATATAGACTACAATGCTTAAAAAGTACAAGTTGTAGGAGTGTGTATTTGTGGTAAAATTTCTTTATTTTAACTCGTACCTGGTAATTTGTACTTCTAGTATTTCAATGCTCAGAGATGCATTAGGAAGGCAAGATCCACATCTCTCCCTGGTATGCTTAGAGAATAATTTCCAATGAAATTACAAGTTATGTAACTATGCATGTCTCTGACATCCAGGACTCTTTGTACTGGAGAATCCCTCGAGGAAATAATTTGTTATTCCACATAGATCTTTGAAATATGGTGTTTAATTCTTCTAATAAGAAGTACTCGTCTTCTGACACAAAGTATATACCATGAAAAAGGAAAATGTTTTATTCCCGTTTGAGTCATCAGGCTTTGACATACCTGCATAGGTAGAAAAGCACTATCTCTGAGTCTACTCTTCACAGGAGTATTTTAAGCAGCTGTGTTCTCTTATTCAGAAACTGGTCTTTAGCTACAGTTCATGACTCTATTTAGAGAAAAGAAGAAAAAAGAGAAAAAAAAAAGTGTTAAAAACACAGAGGAAAAGTTAACTTTATTTTTTATCTCTTCTGTTCACTTCAAAGTAGTTTCATTTTAAGTTTTGGACACATGTTGGGGTCATTTTTTTTTATCAAAACAGTATTCCCATCTTAATTAAAATCAGTGGACTATGCAATTCTGCTAGACTGGAGGAAAGGAGAGTTTGTTAATTTACATTTAAATAAAATTGATTTTCTGAACTTCTGAAATACTTGTATTTTTAATACCTTGAACTTCATATTATATTTAAAAGTGTTACCACTGGAATTATGGAGAGTCTTGGCTGTTATCGTTCAGCATGGGTTTTGTAGCCATGTAGTCTAAGAGTAGAGACAAAACAAAGGTTTAAGTGGGTTAATGGTTTTGTTTAATGTATGGATACAATTTGAAGATGAACTTAAAACACTGCCCATTTTTTTCCAAGTATTCCATTTGGTCCAACAGAAGATAATGTTCTCCGCTACAGAGATTACAATAATTCTATTGTGGTGTCTTGTGTAACATCTTTCCTTTCTTGATTAGTGATTATCAACGAACAGATTTCAGTGTCTTCAATAAGTTAAGCATATGAAAACCTCTGTAGTATAAATAAAGCACAGAAGAACTCCATTTAACACCTGAATTATGTGTAATTAACAAGAATTCCCTGCAGTACAAAAAGATGTAGTATGTTTTTATAATACCACTTACAGTATGAGGTACGTAGAGGTGTATCAAAAAAGACTGCTATAGTTCACTTATTTTCATTTCTGAAATCAAGTAGTACGCAAAGAAGTTTTCTATTTGGTAAGTATCTGAACATGTAAACCTGAAGAGATTTCCTTAGTTTGCAATTAATAATATATATTTATGCATTCAGCCCTATTATGACTGAAAATGCAACACATACATGAATGCAATGTAACATTTTTGAGAATGTCACCAGCTTAGATTTGTTGCTGGTTGCTGTCATTGAATACAAGATTAAAAAATAGACTACTTTCTATCTGATGAAAACAGAAGGATTTTAGGACTTTTTAATTAAATTGTAATAGAAAGTAAAAAAGAAAAAAATTGTGTCAAAAAATAAATAATTATGAAATATTTTGTTCAGTGATAGTTATTGTCAGTGATTTGCTGACAATAGCTGAGAATTGCAATCAATTTCTCAGCTAAAATCATTTGAAAATTAGAAAAATAAGAATTCTTACTCAAAAACTACTGAAGGAAACATTGAAAACAGGTGTTAATTCTCTTAAATCAATTCAGACTGACTGTTCTATAGTATAATCAGGTGCACAATTTCCTCTGACTTGGAATATTTATCCAGAAAACAAGATGTAGGCGTCTGTTTGGCTTTCACAGGAATTCAAATCATAGGTACACTTAAACAATTTCTTTTTTTTTTTTTTTACTGCAAGAGCATATCAGGCTTACTATCTATCTTTACAGTGCATGCACAATAGATCCAATTTCTCTGGACTAATGTATAGGAATTTTTTCTTTTCCAGTGTGTAATGTGAGTTACCTTAAAGATGGCACTTTTAAGAATAGTATAGAAGATGGTATATTTGGTTAGGTCTATACAGATGGTATACAAATAGTACAAAGGAAAAATGGCTCACCTTTAGATGGGAAAGGCTCGCTGTGGACTCCACGCAGAAGGGATCTCCAAGAAGAGATCCTTTCTTGGTGGTGGTCAGCCCTTAAATGGGGCTTGGGGAGAGGTGGAGCCAGGTTCCACCCCTTCCAATCACACAGGTGTTATCACCTCCACCTGTGTCCCCATGGCTGACTCAATGCTCACCTCAGGTGACCAATCAGTGGGTCAGGCCATGCTTCAACAGTTCCCTTACACAGTGAAAAAGTTTTCATTTCGTTGAATTGCTATTTTTATTTGGTGACAGCATGTATTATATTTACTAATACCAGTAGAAACAACTTTGCTTTTCCATTCACATCTTCCTTTAAAGCCTAGGGAAGTTGGTTCCTTGATTTTCTCTTTTTTTTCATTTTTCTCAGTGTGATCCTAAAATCAGTTAGAGGGAAAATTAAAAAAAAAAAAAAAAGAAGAGAAAGAGAGAGAGAGAATGACAGTTTCATTTAATGCTGTTGGCATTGATTATACATGAGTTGAAAATTCAGTCTTGATCCCAAGAGGACAGGCAGTCATCTTACCTGGGATAATTATGTTCTGTATAAAGCCAATAGAACAACCTTGCTTTTCCTAATGGTGTTTCGGAGAAATGTAAATATTACTTATTTACTTATGTACATATTACTTAGGTTCAGGGAATCTTCTTCCACGCTATATGGAGTCACTTGAAGATACACTTAAATACTTATGACTTAGGCTTGCTCTGTGTCAGAGTAGAAAGAATAGAAGATTTTAAATATTTGCATCTAGAAATTAAACCCTTTAGATCATTTTTCAAGCTGCTAAACCATTAGAGATACAGTCATCCATACCAAAGATAAACTCATTGTCAGTTTTTAGACAGTGAGAACTGTCCCCTCAAGAAAGGTGAATTTTATTTCTGTTCTCTAGTATAATTTGTTGTTAATTCAAAGTTCCTCAACTTGATGCTTATCAGAACATAGTGTCACACCTATGTACCAACTGATTTAATTTTCCTGTGCAACAGAACTCACCAATAAAATAAGGTATGAGATGCTGTTACTGCATTAAGCTTGGAAATTTCAGAGAAATGCAATGTACTTAAAGTTTCCAGTTCCACATAGTTTGTGGTGTTGTTAAATCCTTTGTTTCAAAAATGCACCAGAGCTTAGCAGGGCAGCAGAGGTGAGAACAGAGAAAAGTGAGGCAAAGCAAGAGGTGAGGAGAGACAAAGAGAGGAGAGAAAAGGCGAGGGGAAGAGAGTGGAAGTGAGGAGAAGAGGGGAAGGGAGGAGAAACACCTGAAATTTATTTATAACCATAAACAGGAAATAAATGAATATAGTTGAAAACCGGTAGATTATCTGTTCAGATATACATAAAATTATTGATAGTACTATACTGGCAATTCATATCTGGTATAATTCATTTTTCTCTGTCAAATCTAACTAGTCATTTGTCAGTATAGTGCATTCCAGAAAAGGAAACTGAATAGTCATAAAGTCATTATCTAAAAGAATACAGTGTATTAGAAAATACACATACATAACTTCTTCAATAAAATCATTGAAATAGTGTCCACCAACTATAAGGACAGTGTCACATATAAAAACTGAACAAAGAAAAATAAAAAATCTTGAACTTGTAAGAGAAAATATAATAATAATTTTAAAAATTCCCTGTGCCATGTGTGACCATTTCAGTCATTCCTGAAAGTTCTGAGTCCTGATCTTGGAGAAAAGCAAATACATCCTTAGAGAAGTCTCAATATTTTAGCCCAGTAGGACTGATGTAGCTGAATGAAAGCTTTTCTTTCAGCATATACAAATAAATATGGGTGCCTTAAGAAAAGACCATTGGTGTATTTTGATACTAGTCAGTATATATTAGGTTTTCTAAAGGAAGAAGACACCTAGATTCAAGTTTAACCCAAGACTAGAAAGTATCTATGCTCCCCTTACAAGGAGAATTACATGTCTTGAAATAGGTATGTAGAGCTAAGGCTGCTGAGCAAAAGGCAAGATATGGCTCTCCTAGGAGAAAAAGCCCTAACAAAAAAAAAAAAACAAAAAAACCTAATACTTTCATCTTTTCACGTCCTGTACCATCTCATTCTATTTCAGCCTTAGTGATAAAACTTAACAGAAATGTAGGAGAACTTGAGTCTTGCTACTCCAGGATGAAAACCCAGATTAGGACTGATTCTACCACAGAAATGATAAATTAAAAAAAGCTGGATTAGAAGTGATTCTCATCCATTCTTGTCGGTGATGGGAAATAACAGTTCGAAGGAGAGAGACCAGCATTCCTCAGGCCCTCCATTCCATCGCAACAGTCACTGTCCTACACTTTCAGGTCCTGGTGAAAGATAAACCAAATACAACAGCTGCGATCCTTTTATGATCATAGCAGTCAGTAGTAGGACAACAGCTTATTACCTCCAGGACCTATTCAGACAGTATCCTCCAGGCATTCAGTCAAAATTCAGGGCAAAAGTCATCATTCAGGGCCTGTTATACGTTAAAACTTAATTGAAACAAAAAATGCATTGGTATTTCTGTCTGCGACGAAAAATTAAATCTGTATCAATTTACTGAAACCGTCATGGGCTTTCAGAATTCTAATTCAATGGCAAAAAGTTTAGCTATTTTTTTTTCATTACAAACTTGATACAGTTAACTATTTATATGACTTTTGGGCTTAAATTTTACAATAGTGCTGAAACAATTTCAAAACATCTTTTTTTAGTCATTTTTTATTAGTTCTTAAATAGCAAAGACATTTTTCTTGTAACTAGCCAGGACAATAATAATGTAAATCTGTTGTTTTCTGTCCTATATTTATTCCCATCTTCTATTGTTTCGGTTTTGTTTACTTGTTTGTTGGGGGGGATTTTCTATAGTATGTACAGGTACAGAGACATAAAATTCATTAAATTTACATTTAATCTTAATTTGACAAGTTGTTTCTTTTCTTCNAAAGGATGGGGGAACATGACTGAAATACAAGCTAAAAACTGAAAGACCAAACACTTTCTTTGTCATTGGAGGTCTTTGACACTGTTTGTAAGAAGTGCACGGGATTTTGAGATTTTCATTAAATGATCATTAAATCCTACAGTAGTAGAAATACTTTCTGACTCAGAAAGAAAGAGACTTTAAACATATGCTTATTGAAATTTCCAGCAGCAACAATTAGTTGCAACAATTCTGTTGAAGATATGAAAAGTCAACCATTGTTTCATGAGTCTCTTCTATTCCAAAGAAAAATATGATGATGTAAGAGAAATTCCTCTTAATTTGAAAAGATAAAACTTTCTTTACTAAAATGAACAGATAAGAATCCAAATATTCATGGTTACCTATTATGCTGATGATAAAGGAAACACTTTTAATATCTTTTTCAAATCATTCAGTTATTTTAATTCATAAACAAACAAACAAAATACACCCAGGAAAATCCGTCCCACAACAGGAGATGTTGAGTTACATTTTTTAGGTAACTAATTTTAAAGATACATCATGGTTCAGGTTAATTGTGGTTTTTTCAAACATATATGATTTCTTCTCAAAATTAAATAGTTTATCACCAACGTTGCACTAAAATTGTAAGATTTTATTCACAGTTTGATGTCAGTTCTGCAGAACACATCTTAGACAGGAACTGGAAAACTGGACCACAAGTATTTTCTTGGTTTTTTTTATTTGTTTTTAAACCTACATTAATCTTAAACAATAAAATCAGTCAAGCTGCTCTGCAGTAGATAGAACTACTGTACTGTAAAACATGATGTTTTCACTGGTATGAAATCCCTTGCTTTGGATTTCACACAGACTTTTCTAATGCCCATTAACTCTTATTCATCTGAAGTGTGATTTTTTAGTATCAGAAAAAAAATAAAGGATGGTTAAGATAAACAAATGCATCAGAATGAATAGATTGTGTATCAAAGTACCAAGAGAAAGGAAGGGATTATAATTATTGCAGTTTTGAAAGATTATTAGATCATTGAGACTGACAAAGAAAATAATCATTTGCATAGGTATCTGGCATATGGTTATGAATCACGATTTATATACAGCCTGTACAGCCTTGATGGGTTATACTGATGAGCATGCTAGAATTACGAGAGATGAATGTAAGGTACTGAGTGAGTTGAATGTGAATTGGGAAGTCAATATCAATTCGAAAATCCATCAGCAAGAATAAGACTGCTCAGTTTATGTGCACAAAATACTGGGTTAGGTGCTGTCTGTAAAGGCTAGGTAGAAATTTCTGAACCTTACAGAAAATATTTTCTCTAGCAATGCTCATAAGTCTGCTACAAAGCATATGTGATTCAATTGTTTATAGCTCAGGAAATGATAATCTTTCCTACAGTAGAACACTCTTCCATTTCCAGGAGCCTGCCCTGCCTATCTCAGGTTTAGAAGAAACTTTCTTCCCTTTCAGACACATGAGAAGGGCAGAGTGGCTGCAACTCCCTGACCTCTAGCTGAGAGCCCTATGGTAAACTAATTCTTTAGTTATCTGTTTTGATGGAGACACTTGGCTGCTCTCATCTCTGTCTCAACTTGAAAGGGTTAGGATGAAAAAAAGCCCTATTGTTCCTATTCTGAATATCAAACATATAAAGCTCTCTAAAAACTCTGCACCTATTTATACAAAAAGCTACTTAAGGGCAGTCATTTTCTCTTACTGTTTTTATAGTCTAGTACAACAGGACCTCATTCTTGACTGGGAGCTTTTAAGATTACATTTACAAGAATGCTCTAAAAACACATAGAAGATCATTAAGGTTAAATGCCAAGATCTCCAAACTTAGGAAATACCAGAATTAATACTGACAACCCTTAATTTAAGTTGTATAACCTCCTTTTGGAAATGTCTTTTCTACAAACTATTTCTTACAGATTCCCAGCTTTATTCATTGCCCAGGAAGACATGCTCAGCAAATGAGTAGCAGTTCAGTACTTCATTCCATTCTCTTTTCAGGGTTTGGCACCATGTTTTGAATATTGAACATCATTCAATTTATCACCTCAGTACAGAGTTAATCTTCACATTAGTTTTTCTATGACACTTACTGCTATAGTATTTGAATGTGGCAGTAGAATAATTTAATCATTGTCCTGGTATAGGATTCATATATGTGTATTTCAGAAGGTTATAGTTGCTTTGGATGCCTAACCAAAGATGGCCTGATGTGCTAGAAAAATTCTTGCATCAGAACACTGTCTATTCAGAGCACAGCCAACATGCAATTCAGGAGCAAATGAAGAAGTACAGTATTTTTGAGATTTGTGGACTCCAAAAACAATACTCATTTAAAAATCAAGTTCTATGTGATTTATCTACCACAACATTTGAACATTCACATGGAGATGGGGATATTTATACATATAAAATTAGAATTCTTCGCTTTCCATTCACACTGTAAGTAGGGTCAGAGTTCCTAAAGCAAAGACCCCAATAATTTCAGCATATTTTAGTGAATACTGGGAAACATTGCCTCCAGGAAAACAGAAAGGAAAGAAAGAAGAGGAAGGAATAAGGAAGGAAAAAAGAAAAATTGCAAATACCATACTTCCCAGAGGAGCTTCTAACTTCTGGATCCAACAAAAAGTATTATAAAAATGGAAATCATATGTTTATAAGGTCCATTATATTCACTGCCATAAGATACAAATAAACATAACAGGAATGAGAAGCATGCAGAAAGAAGTTACTTTCACATACGCTGACAAATGTACAAGAATTCTGTCTACTATTACAAAAAAACAGAAGGAAAACTTTTTTCATATTTTTAGTGTGGAATATGTGCAGCTTACCACTCTACTTGATTTGCACTGCCGAACCCTAACTTTTGGAATCTGATTTATGTGATACAATTCAGAATGAGCATGTATTATTATTTCACCAAATTTGTGCTGAGGAATTCTATCAAATCATAGAATCACCAAGTCTGGAAAAGACCTACGAGATCATCCAGTCCAACCATCCACCTGTCACCAATAGTTGTCTCTAAACCATGCACTTCAACACAACATCTAGAGGTTGCTTTAACAGCTCCAGGGTCAGTGACTCCACCACCTCCCTGGTCAGCCCATTCCAGTGCCTGATCACTCTTTCAGAAAAGAGTTATTTTTTAACATCCAGTCTGAATCTCCCCAGTGCAATTTTAAGCCATTCCATCTAGTCCTATCACTAGTTACACGAGAAAAGCGGACAATCCCCCAGCTCACTACAACCTCCCTTCATGAAGTTATAGAGAGCAATAAGGTCTCCACTGAGCCCCCTCTTCTCCAGACTGAAAAATACCAGTGGAAATAATGAGGTCATTGCATTTATTTGAATGTTTTTCTACAATTTTAAATCAGATTGCCAACTTCTACAGTTTCTCATACTTGAATTTTTTTTTAAGTAAATACTAAAGCTTGAGCTAAGCAAAAACTTTCTTGAAGATTACGAAGTAATATAGTTAATACTGTAAATCATTAAAGTGAGCTATGCTAAAACTGATAACATAGATATTCAATACATATTCCATTCTGAAGGATCTTGATTGTCTGAGTACCTATGCCCCTAGTGAGCTTTTCTAAATATTTTTTCCTAAAAATTCAGTGTAATCTGAAAACACAGTACTACCTACTGTGCCTGATATTCTTCAACACTGCCTAGAGGCATCAGTCTTAATGAGAGTTAGTTTGGATGTTCTTACTCATTTCTTATTAAAAAAAAAAAAAAACATTTTGACATTTTTAAGATTTTTACAGTGTATAGGAAACTTTGTAACAGTGAGATTTTACGAAGTTTCTGCTCTCCCAAATTTGCGAATTACCTAACTCAAGAATGATGCTCACTAGCTGACATTATTAAAATTTCCATGTCAAATGATAAGTAGATACAAATCAAAGTATAAACCTTTTAGCTTCCTTCCTCTAGGTTTTACTTCCTCAAACTATGTATAAATATTCTGTCTAGTCCAGTCCTGGAAAAGCATTTTAGCAGCTGTAATGAGGCAGAAGATGCCTTCTTGCTTTAATTAATGCATGTGCATAATTTCAGAGATTACTTAGTTGTTGTTTTCATTAGTCTTTTTTTTTTTTTTCCTCCTCTGGTCATAGTGAACGATCCGTATGCAATTACAATTCACTGTATGTAATTGAAGCTTTATCTACTGATCCATCAATTCAGTACAGAAAATGACCTGAAAGTTACAGCTTGATTACTTTTTCCTAAAGTTTATGTACTCTATTCTATCTCCACAAAACTATGTAGAAGAGTTTTCTTTATTGTTCAATAAATAAATAAAAAAAAGAAGTAAAACAATTACTTAACTGCTCATCTCAAAACAAAGTCTATTTTCTATGTTGAGATTATGTACCTCAGATCAGCTTCTAAAATATACTTCAGAGGCAAGACCATGTTGTTCGAAAGAAACAACCTCAAGAACCCTTCTGTTTCTCTTTTGACATGATATTGACAAAAGGGATAAAATGAGTTAGTTTTACAAAATAAAAAAATTATTCGTAAATTCAGCTAATCAATGCTATTCTTTACTGTTTATCAGTCCTAAGCAATAATGGAAACGCTGTTATATAATTAACTGATGAGGAATTTAGTGCTAGCAACACAATTAACATCAGCCAAGATGGTTTTACGTAAATTAGATCTAGTCAAATAAACCTGTTTGATAACAAATTTGTCTAGAAAGGTAAATGCACAGATGTCATACACTCAGGCCATGATAGAGATATTACACATTGTGGTCATGAGCTCCAATTAGCATTACATAATACAAATTCATCAAATAAAAGAAATTAAGAACTAACCAAAAGATGAATCTCAAAGGGTTATTTGTCAACTGGGATTGAGCACCAAATCTGTCTTTACAGTGGAGCTCCATAGAGATTGGTTTATTAAACTTGTGTCATGTTCTTATCAATGGTCCAGAAATAAACAAAACAACAAAAAAAATCACATAAATCTGATGAAGGTTGTACCTACTGGAACAATGTCTTCTAGAAGATAAATACAGGGAAATAGGATTAATCCAGTATTTCTAAGTAAAATGGACCCACGTACAATCAAGTTCAACGGAATCAAATAAGAATTCAGATGTTCTGTATCAAGCAGTGCAGGAGATTTATACATAAGACAGAACCATACAACAAAAATCAAGATTCTGGGGAGAATTTAAGAGCTTTATTAGACAAGTAACTTGATGTTTCTTGTCAGTAAGGCACCATGGCAAAAAGACTAATAGGAAAAATGGAAGCAAGATGAATATTTTGCTGTTATAAGATTCAGAGAGATACAATATTGGAATGCCATTCACAATACTTACACCTTCACTGGTTAAAGAACAGTGATGGAAGATGTAATCATTTGCACAAAAGTCAGGGAAGTTCCACAAACACTCTTTGAATAATAAAAAAAAAAATTAAGCTTGCCTAATGGAGGCTTATGTACTTGTAAGACAAGCCAGAGACATGAGCTGGTAAGAATATAGTTACATTTTAAGGGAAGTAAGCATCAGGTATCAACAGTTCCCTTTATATAGTAGGTTAAAACTTCTGACTTTGCTGGAGTCGTGGTATAAAAGCTGAAACCAGATAAAGTTAGAAACAAGCCAAAATATTTTGTAACTGGTATGGAAATGATTGTTACAGATGCATTCTACATGGGAATATTCTCACTACAGGCCATTTCTTGAGCCAGTTCTATCTAGTTTTCTTCCCTTTCTCCCTTCTGGTTTAAATCGCATGCTAAAGTGTTCTGTCTGAATCTTTGTTTTCATTTATATTAAACTAACAAGAAGTAATTATCTAGAAAGCCAAAGAAAACTAATTTTAAAATAAATTACTACAATTGAAGTGTGGACATTGGAGTTGATGACAAAATTTTAAAATGAATTGGCACTTTTAAATGTATTGCAAAATATCTGCATACAAACTCCATATAGAATAAAGCAAGAAGATGAATACTTTATAGATTCTGAGGATAAGAAAAGGATAAAACATATATATTTTTTATTAATTTATGTTAAAACACAGAACTATTTCTACATCTTTGATTTTTTTAAAGTGCACTGGGGGAATCCCTAGTTCCAGCTCTGCTTCAGATGCACTTCCAGGCTCCCTCTCACTAACAAATCTTATTCCTAAACTTAACTCTATCCTTAGTATGAGACTTAAACCTAAATGTAGAATGGGCATGGGGATGGCCTCCAGATCAGTAGTTCCTCACATAAACACCTCTACATCCTACATTTCCTTTTAGCACTAGGTTTCTAGCTTAATCCCTTCTATGGATCTGAAATTCCTCTTTTTAAATGCTCATCCCAATCCAATGCTCGATCAAGTTGCCCAAAAGCAAAGTTGGTACAAAGTGACACTTAACAATTCCTGAATACTCCTCAGAATAAGCTAGATATTTTTGCAGTTCATAACCTTGGTTACAGACTTAGGAGACTTCTCAACACTGTAGTTCTTCTGAAAACAATTCCAGCCATCCTTTGGTGGGGTGGGGGAAATAAAAACCACTGCTTTATTTATTGTTGCATTACTTAGAGTATATAATTAAGATTTTAGATGCACTGTGACAGTGCTCCATTCTTACAAGTGGCAATTACAGAATTAGATCATCTTCACGTCCTATGATGATTTAAACCCAGATATATAAGATGAGAAGAGGTACATAGTTGTTTCTGACCAGTTTTAGACCAATCTGTAAAAGGCACTGTCCATAAGCCAATAATAAAAACAAAAACCTTACCCTCTTCCCAAAGGTAAAAGCTTGCTGAAAACTCCCAGAGAGAAGTGATCTCTGAATAGAGATATTTCCTTCTGACCTAACAGCCATTAAATTAGGTTAGGGAGGAATGGACCCAGGGTCCACCTGTTCTGGTTTCACAAGTGTTTGCACCTGTGCTCCCAGGGATGGCAGCACCTCTTCACAAGGCGTGTTCAGACACTGGCTCAGGCCATGACCAATCTGTTCTCATACACCAGGCTAGAAATCCATACTGAAATGTTGATTATGATTTCATTCAAAAGAAGAATCAGAATAAACAACTATTCAGAACAGTACCATCACATTTGCTAGCATACCGCTTATTGTAATATCAGGGAGGTAATCTGCATTCTGATGTCTACTAGTTAAAATCCAGAAATCTTTTTATCTTTAGGAAGAAAACTGATTCTAGAAAATTCATATTGTGTTTCTCTGTTTAAAGGTGTTATTAAAAATTGAATCTTCAGAAATTGATGACAAAAGAGATCGTAAGTTGTTTTTTTTTGATAGCAAAGTCAGGTCAGTGTTGAATAGAAGTTAGGTAATTTTCTGATAACATATGTTCAAACTGAATCTTATTACCAAAGTATACCAGATTCAGTCTTCAAACTGAAAAGTTCCAACACATTTTGTATGTGATTTCTGCTCAGAGTGAGTTCATTTATCTCAAAAACTGGGTGATGAGGGGAATCAGATGTTAGAGAAACTGAAGCTGCAGATCCTTGTCTGACTGATGAAGAGAAGGTACTTGCATTTGTTTGAATACTGATAGTTATTCTGTAGTCCACTGTGCTTTCCCTGGCAATTGACTGAGGTGTAAATATAAAGTATTTGATGTCCAGTCTTTAAAATAGAATTAGCTTCTTTACAATATTTCCTGGAAAAGTAGGAACAAGAATGAGGGTAAATCTGAGCTTCAAGATTTTTCTAGTTTTTATCTGCTTCAGGATGAATTGTATAACTCTTCATGCCCTGACACACATAAAGACCAGAGGAACTGGTCATTTCAACTGCCAGCTGAAATACCCTATAGTATTTGATATGGAGATGACAGAATTGACATAGTGTTTAGAAGAGTTTCAGGTCTCTATGGCATAGGAGTAGGGTGCTTGCTTAGATACCATGAAGTCCTCTGTTGGTGTTAGCTTACTGTGTTTAAGAAACAGATCTGAGCCCTGTGTTTCCATTAACTCCATTAATTTAAGGCCAATCACTTATTGCATGTGTGGGTTCTTACCAAAACCCACCTATGTTTAGAAGTCTTAATTTGGAAACAAATTCCAATTGAAACTGATATTGACAAGAAATATATAGATGGTTTGGTTCACTAATGTAAAAGGTGAAACGTTCTTGAAAAATAAAATTTCTTTCAGCAAGTCTGTAAATATTTTATGCAGGTAGTCAGAAGTTTGGCTGAGATATAAATATATACATGAATTCTTATCCAGACCTTTCAGTTCTGAGACTAATCTCTTGGTGATAATGAAAATGTCTTACAATAAGTCTATTTCTTTCAAGACACTGAAGAGCACTAACAAATAGATATGGCAGAGGGAAAAGCCCTCCTTCGTATGAGAAGAACCTCAAAGGTATGCCCTGGTGTAAATACTCCCACAAACAAATGGCAAACCTTTGCTTCTAGAACTGTAGTAGAATGTTTAAGTGCTTTTTTTTTTCCTCAATCTACTATATTTTGCCTATTCCACTTTATTCTGAGTAATCATGGTTCCATTTATTTTTTTTCAGAAACAAACCAGTGTTAGACAGCCTACTTGGAAAATTTCAATCCTAATCCAAATGAATGCTTAGAGTTTGTGGAAAACATTCTTTCTCTGACTTTGTTGTCATTCCAGAAAAGATCCAAGACTGAGTGCAGTGAAAAATAGATTTCAAATTGATATATATGGATAAGACAAATAAACTTTAACAGCAACAAGAACAGCATAATATTAGAAGACTTCACTTTGAATTTAAATTTTATTTCCAAATTCTTTGGAAAAAATTTGAACTTTGCTTTAATTGATGCTATAATTCAAGCTCACAATGAACTAAAATAAACATATCTCCTACTAACATTAAAAAACAGAAGGGGCAGAAGCTCTGAGATTTATGCCCAGAGAAGAGGGAAAAAAAGCAGCCAATGTAGTTCTTGAGAAAAATGTTGATATTGTAACTACTAGGCACAGTATTTACACAAAAGCAAGATGATTTGGGATGACACATTTTTGGAAGTCGCATTTATGAGATATCATTGCTCATGTCAGCTGTGTTATTATTAAAATCATAGCTTGAATGCTTTTGTGAAACTTTATTGAATAAATTTAATATTCTGGCAGCTTTGGAAAAGAAAGAAAACACCTAATGTCTATTTTCTAGTAATTTAAGAATACCAGCAGAAGAAACAGATGGCAAAATAGTTCAATATCCTTTGGAAAATCTTCTGTTAGCGTTAAAATATACACCTGCTGAAATGTGTGATCTTACTTTAAGCGTAGAAAAGCATTAATAGGAACTTACAGCAGTGTGGTTATATCTCTTAATTGGTATGCCCTAGTGGAAACAAACATGCTAATTAAGCATTCATCCTGATTATAAAAGTCTGATAGAAATATACACTGCTGGGAGACATTATTTCATATTATAGCAATTGCTTTAGAAATAATCATAGTAAGATGCTTGAAATATTTAAATTATATAAAAGTAAGTGACTCATTAGAAAGCATAGAAAGAGTTTAAGAGTATCACAGTAGAGAAATTCGTGAAACATAACGAAGTTTGCAACATTACCCTGTATAGAATTGTGGTCAACACCAAATAGTCACTTTTCTTGAGAAGTCCTGCCATTTTTCTACTCATTAAACAGAAACTGATTACATTCAGTCTGTTTTGTGAACTTATTTTGTTTAAGGCTTCGCTTTAATGGAGGCACCAACTAACAAGCTGATTTCCAAATTCTTGTTCAACGCTCCTACATAAGCATTATTATTCTGGATTTTTTACTTCAAATTTTGACCTCTGCTCTTTGCAAGATAACGTTCAGATAAGTTTGCCTTGATGTTCAAGCATACTCCAGTCACTCTGTAAAAATTTCTTCCATGTAAAAAGATCAGTGCTGCCACAATCATGGTAGCTGGTGGGTAGCAGAATGTGAGCATCATTACAGCTTCCAGACCCTTGCTTTTCAACACAGTAGATTCCAGCAAGAAGAGTGTATGTGTCTTTGACATCTGACCTACTTGTGACTCCAGAGAAAAAGAGAAAGAAAAAATTCATTTGGACTGAGAGATTAGTGATAGAAGCCAAAATGCTAAGTATTTTTTCAAGGAAAGGGCTTTTTATGGAACTAAGGACCCTTTTCTGCAGCTAAATCCATTGATGGAGGTCAAACACAAACAAATATATCTCTTCAGTAAAGTGTATACTTTGATCTGAATCGCACAATGAACACAAGACCAACATTTGTCTGTTTCTTTCAATAACATTTCTAGACATACTCAATAGATGGAAGAAGACTGTAGGAAATTACAAATGCTGTCACATGAGCATATATCTTATACCACAGGACAGAACTGAGGATTACTTCATATGATGTATTAGTGACTGTGTTTGGAGGTATGTTTATACTTAGAAGAAAAGTAAAAAATAGCCAGAATGTATAATTATGGCTAATTTTTCAGTAAAAAACCATTAAATTCAATATCTTACTTAAAGTTGAATATACTACCACAAATTCAACCAAACTCACATAGAATGTAGACTAGCAATATTAATCATCTGCTATAAAAAGAAAAGTCCAGGAGCTAGTGCAACATAACATTTCTGATAACTGTTTTATTTCTTTCTTGAAGTACAGTAATATAGGTACAGTTCAGCTTCGCTTCTTCTCTGTTACGTGTCAACAAATAAAAAAGAATGTATTTATATTTAATTCTTTACAAAAGCATAGGGTTTGCATTTACGGTCATGAGTCATAGAATTTCTCATTAAATGCCATAAAGTACACCCTTTATTATTTTTTTTTTCCAGGTTAAATGAACAGCAAAGCTCTAAGAATACAAACACTTGTATTTGTCGGCTCAACTCAAGCCCCTCTCTAGCTTCATTCTGGGATTTATAACTGTGTGCCTTGGCCCACACCCTAATGTTTTGTTGAACTGTAGAGAATCCCCCAGTACAGTCTGAGCTTTAGTAAATCTGCTGGAAACTTCAGTTTTAAAACTTCAGGAGTAGTTCACCATAAAATAAGACCCAAGTATTTAAGTTTCTGTTAAATACTGCTGGTATTTCTATTCAATTTAAGAGAAATGAAAATAGATGAAAAGACAAACAAAAAAAAAAGGGAAATTGAGTAGAGAACGTAAGGTACAGTATGTATAAGACTGCAGGGATGTGGTATTACATTCAACTTGAGTGAAAGAATAAAAGATTTATGAGAACCAAATAGTTGTTGAATTATCCAGAATTAAAGGGAGTTAGGTAATTAAAATGCAAAACAGAAAACAAATCTCCCCTCTACCCTTGTTTTGCAACTTTGTACAAGGGTTGAAAAGGTCTAGAATAACTTTGAAGTTCCTTTTGTGAACTTCAGCTCTACAGATCATCAAATTTTTGTACGTTTTTCCAGAACACTGGGTGATTGGATTCCATCAGTGATTGAAGTTATTGGAGTGGGTCCAGGGGAGGGCCATGAAGATTATCAGAGGGCTAGAGCACCTCACCTGAAGGGCCAGGCTGAGACAGTTGGGGTTGTTCAGCCTGGAGAAGAGAAGTCTTCAAGGAGACTTTATAGCGGCCTTCTAGTTTCTGAAGGGGGCCTATAGGAAAGCTGGGGAAGGATTTTTTATAAGGGTCTGTAGCAATAGGATGAGCAGAAATGGTTTTTAACTGGAAGAGAGTAGATTTAGACTGAATATTAGGAAGAAATTCTTCACTGTGAAGGTGGTGAGACACTGAAAGAAGTTGCCCAGAGAGGTTGTGGTTGAGCATACCCTGGAGGTTTTTAAGGCCAGGCTGAATGGGACTTGGAGCAACCTGGTCAAGAGGGAGGTGTCCTTAGCAGGGGAGTTGGAACTAGATGATCTTAAAGGTCCCTTCCAGTTCAAACCATCCTGATTCTTAACCTGATTTGTGATCCCTTAACATTTCAGCATATGCAAACATATATAAATATATAAATGTGTGTGCATGTCTGCATATATGTAAGCATACGTTTAAACATATACACACACAGAATTTTACAGTTGTGGGAAGTTGGTGAATATACAACAGCTACAATTTAGGAGTTCTGAGGCAAACAGTCCAGCAAAGAAAACAAAGAGGTCCTAAAACTGCATCTGTCCTGACAGCTTCCCCCT
The DNA here is from genome assembly GCA_013399175.1 of Odontophorus gujanensis. Lineage (NCBI taxonomy): Eukaryota > Metazoa > Chordata > Aves > Galliformes > Odontophoridae > Odontophorus > Odontophorus gujanensis. The sequence goes on along the minus strand of VXAB01001557.1, from coordinate 47,686 downwards.
ATATTTCAAGCCAGTCTGTTACAATGTATGCTGTCTGGCTTTTCCAACATACCTGAAAACCAAGGTTTACAAGTACCAGAGGTCTTTGGTGCACATTTCCATAGCAGAATAGCAGGGCACCTGCTGTAATTAGAAAATTAATTGACAGGACTTTTTGTACAGCTGAGTGGACTAGAATTTTCAGTGCTCAGATGCAATTAGAAAACATCTGTGAAGGAAAATCAATTGTTCCTGGTAGCCAATGGCTAATTTTCCACAATCAGAATAAGGTGTGCAGTATGATATCTTTGAAATGACCAATAACCATTTCTCCTTTCTTTATTTTTTAAACCTATTTCCTTTCATTTGTGCTAGATGCCATTTATTTTATTCACAACTAATTTTCACTGTCCTAAGATCCTCCTAATGATATTTAAATCCTGTTTTGCTGTAAAATCCAGACTGCAACATTTCTTTATAGTGAAAATATGTGCTTCATGAATGAAGAGTTGAACAAATGCTTACAAATTGCTCTTGATGGTTTCATAACAGAATACTTGCTAAAAGAAAAAAAAAGTTGAATCCCATCAATGAAATTGCATATTTATTAATATTAATAAGTATTTGACCCATCAGAAAAATAAAGTCTTCAGATTCTATGTCTTGATCTTCGAAGTGTCTTTGAGTTACACCTGCATTCCGATACACTTGTTTTCTTTTTGCTGACATTGTCAAGGAAGGGGGAGGATGTGAAGTAAATTGTGTCCCTCATGTAGCTTGAGTAACAGATTGCAGGGTGAACCCCTGCAGTTGTGATCCTGAGATCAAATTGCAGTGAATTTGAAGTCTGGATGGAAATATGATTTAAAGTTATTAGTATTTGTATTAACCTAGTGCTGTTAATATTAATTTAATCTTACACTGTGACAGAAATTGAAATGCCAGGAGTGATACCTGTGCTGAGCAGCTTTGAGAACGTACAATGGTATGCTGTTCAATTAAACCACCACTGCCTCTTTTGTTTATCTTAAGCCGCACTGTAAATTTAATCTCTCGTTACATGATTTGGATCCCAATTTACATTCGGTCAGAAATAGGCAAGCAAGACTCATGTATTTGCAGGAATATTTCCATTGACCCCTTATTAGTCTGAATGTCTGTTTCCTCAAAGAGAGAAATGCTGCAATGAGACTACCTTACAGGAGCCTGCACAGCTCTCCAGGGCCAAAACTGACCCTGCTTGTTGTCTGCTTGTACAGTGCTTAGCCCAGTGATGCCGTGATCAATAATCTGAACCCTGAGGAATTGCTCCTGTACATCTAAGTATTGAGACAACCATGTTAACAGCTCTTTGGGAGTAGTCCAAATCTGTACCCTGCCCATTGAGCCACTCTGCTGATGCAGACATTTCCTGCTCTGGCAGGGACAGGGTCTGCTTGTCCCTGAGCACCAGCTTGTCAGCCTTAACACTCAGCTGCACGTTTTAAAACCTCCTGCACCTTTGGCAGTGAAGGCAAGACTGATGTTCATGCAGTGTTATAATTACATTTTTAAACTTCTTAAGTCATCAGGGCTGCGTGGCTGGGACTGAAGGCTTGGATTCTGCTTTCAGCCCCTAACTCATTTGCAAGGGCCCTGGACCTGTTTTGTATCACTACTTTTAAATAAAATTGTCCACTTAATGCCCGGATTCTGCTAAACATAGCCATTCTGAAAAAATATACTTAACGATAGGTTTCCTAAGAACACCCTGTAGAATAATAATAAGGAGCTATATCCCATATTTATTTAGGAAAAATAGCAAAATATTTTCACAGCTTCTAAACGAGTCTGCCAGAAAATTTCCTATTTGTGGTTTTGGGCATAGAAATAAGCTAACCGAAATAAAGAAAATGTTACATAATGAAAATATAACAGCAGTTATTGATACAAAGCACATTTCTCGCAAATTTTTGGGTGGCAAAATTCAGAAGAGTTTCCTAGAATCTAGAAAAAGACAAAATATTTTCAGTATGTTATCAAGGACAGATGCACTGACATATGTACATTTCTACCTTAGAGTTTTAGAAGGTTACCTTTCCTTGGCAGGTTTCATAGTAACCAGTGACATAAATCTGAGACAGGTTGTATTCATTTACTCAGAATTATAAGGTGACTTTAACAAGAATATTAAACACTGGCAATGAAGTTACATTTTGGATAAAAGCACTAAATATTAACTCCTTTCCTTATGGCAATTTTACATTCTCTAACTGGTGAATTTTCTCCTAACTTATGCCAGCCTAGATGAAATGAAAATAAGGGTCAAATGGTTTCACAGTCTAAGTAATTTGTTTTGCTGTACCAGCTTCAGGTTCAGACCAGGCAGATAGAGACCAAAAGCTGCATCATCTGGCAGTTCAGTAACCTCCCTTAAATGAATTTTGTGATCTCATCCCTGTTCCCAGAGGATGAATATCTTCTGACAATAGGCAAGCAAGCAAACAAACAAGCAAATAAACAAAGAAGTGACATCACAACTGCTACACTTGCTGAGAAGTCTCTATAACATGGCCATACACTAAGGCTGATTGCTGAAAGGACACAGAGAGCATGCTATTACTTATATCTTCTAGGAAATTTCTCAAGTTTAGGATAGTTAATGAGACAGAAACAATCTGACATCTCTTTATGAAGATAGAAATTGCATGGAAATTCTCTTCAAGCTGAGAACTGAACAGGCAGATTTTTTTAAATGAGTGAAAGGACCTCTTTGAAATGCTTGATATCAGGTTAGTGAATTTGTACACCTGACTGACAAGCTATGAATTAGTGTGAAGTTTGAAAACCAGGAGGGGAAAAGGAAAGTTTATTGAGCCAAGGAAAGATTTTAAATGCAGTGCAGGATCACTTAACTTTATGTTTTCCTTTACCCTTATATTCCACAGTGCTGCTTTATTTCCATCATTAGCACAGCTAATTTATCTAATGAAAAAGATATGTTACTACTACTTCTAGGGGAGGGATGCTGACAGTTGAACAACAAAATTTGAAAAATATTAAAATTTTGTTACAGTAACCCAAACTCAAATTTCTCCAGATTCATTCATTGTAACTTTTTTCTTCTTTCTGCTGTGGGTTTTCAACCTCTCTGAGCTTTTTGCAGGTAACAGCATTCTGATTCTAGAAGGCACAGTGGGCACTGAAATTCCCTGCAAGCTCTGAATCTCCCTCTATTTATTGGTATGTTGGTCCATGAAGCAGTCATGGACAGATGTTACAACAGCAGCAGAGGGTTATAGAGTCATAAAAAGATTTTGATTTAATTAAAACAACAACAAAAACAAAAACAAAAAAACAATAGCAACAACAAAAAAAAAGATGTTAATGCTATAAGAGCTCTATTTAATCCCGTAGGTTCCTCTTTTGCATCCGGTAGTGACTGTTGTAACTAGAAGTTGGACCTTAAACTAGGTTATTCTGTTGATTCATACAGAATTTGAAAGGAGCAAAAATAACAAAAAAATAAAAAAGGGACAGAAAACATGGCATCTGAAAAATAGTGTAGACAGAAGACGAAGGGGGAAAGCAGACACTTGAGAAATTTTTCAAGCATGATTCTTTGTCTTCTTGAACTCTGATTTAAAGGTTGCTTAGCAACAGTGGCAGTAACAGCTGGGACACCCTTGATCTTGTTGTGTAAACTATTAAAAATAGGTGATAGAAAGTGGCACCATGGAAACAATGACAATTCTGAAGCAGGTGTCTGCAGTGCTGCTTTTCAGCTTAATGTCAGAGGTGTAAATTACAGAATTACTTTTTCCCTTTAAGCTGAATTTTCAGGAAGGAAGGCAGGAATGTTTGTATCTCCAAAATTAAATAAGGCTGAAGATAGTATTATCTTATTCTGTGGCATGGCATTTCTTCTGATTACTGCTGTATGCAGTTTCTTGCCAAAGTCTTTAGAGGATCTTCATTTCCAGAGACTGAGATCACCAATGAATTACTGAAGCAGTACTTCAGCAAGGGGCATAACTAGTATTTACAACATTAACCGCACCTATGAAAGGAATCATAACCTTGATTTCATCTAGACGGATTGGCTAAAGACTCACCCCAAATTATTACTATTAAAATAATATTCTGAAAATCCTTACCTTTTTACAGGGCTAAGAATCATAGGTGGAAATAATAAAAATAGACACAAGAATCTGCAATGCTCATTCTGAAAACATTCAGAGACCTAGGGTCAAGATTCTTTTAATATGACTTGTAAATCTAGGGCATGCAAAAGAATACCAATTCTAAGAAGCAGTAATTTTCTGCTCTGTGAAGAAGGCTTCTTTTTAGGATCTTAATTTCAACACCTGTGTTAAAGAAGAAAAATTTCTTTAAAAATGAGAGGACTATCTTTTATAAAAATGAGAGGTAAAGATTATTAAATTCCATATTACGAGGGACATCTTTATATAAACAATATTAAAAAAGAGAAATAATATCTCTGGTCCATTGCCAGATATCTTCTTTAGAAAATACATTCATAATAAGAGAAATAAAGTCAAATATTCATAAATGACTTAGAGATCCATGACATTTAGGAATTTTGAGAACTCTTTTCTTATTTTATTTTGGGGTATTTGCATTCGGATGAACTAGTAATCACCAATAGTACAACTGAAATGAAGCAGGATCTGGGGAAAAAAGAAAAATAGAAAAAAAAGAAAAATAGAAAAAAAAAGAAGAAAAACATATCTGGTCAATAAATCCTGCTTAAATACAAATTTAAATACCAGTTACTTAGGATATTCTGACTGACTGAAAAACTCCATCATTTTACTGCAATAATTGGAGAAATCCACTTAAAATTTTTTAACATAGTTTATGCATCTGAAAACTATATCATCCTTCAGACTGCTTACTGATGCTGAGATTAGCTCATTGCTAAAATAATACCTTGTATTTCTTCAAATAGAGGAATTAGGGACTGGATTGCATAATTTTTGTAAGATACTGTAATGTGCTTTACCACAATTGGGAGGCATTCTGAATCTCATGCTGAGACAGAATAGAGTTGTCATATAATGGCATTGCTTCCTGAGGAATTAACTTCTGTTGCAACCGGGCTGGAGAGTAAATTGTGGGTATAAGACTTATTCTTTCAGTTTACAAAAACTTGATAGAAACCTTTACTGTATTCTCAACTAGGTGAGCAAAGCAACTGTATAGGGTAGCATGAAAGTTACAGTCTTTTTCATCCAATCTAATGTGAATGTACATATTTTCATACATTGTTAGACAGAACAATTACTCAGAGACATTCAAATAGTCCAACTGACATTAGGCTCTATTTGAAAGAATGTTAATAGAGCCCAGCACACATTTCTTCAAAGACTTCTCTGTAGCGTGCAAGAGAGATGTACTAGCCAAGCTGATAGACTTGTCTTCTTGACCTCCGTGAATTAAGCTAAGTGCTGAAGCTGACTTCTCTGAAGCCTGTTCTTGCCATGAGCATCATAGGAACGGTTCTACAATAATCTGGTAACACTGAATTAGTTATTCTTCCTCAAATTATTTTGTGAAGTAATATATTTGATTTCTATTATCCTATCTGGTATGAAAACCAGCATGTCCTCTGTAATTTGGATGAATGAGGAGTTGTCAAAAAATGTAGAATTTATTTTCAGTATTCCATACATGATCCATAAATCACTCAGTTCTTATTAGTAGCAAGTACATCACAAAGAAAGACACTTCAAGAAGTTGTATTGGGAAATATAGGTACTGAGCATTTTTCTTTTTAAATTTGTGAAATCTCTAAATGCTGGTATGGCAGGTACCAGCTGGGGACTAGAATAGAGACTTCTCATGTTTATCCTCATCTAAGTATTATTCTACTTGTGGGAATGGCCACAAGTTGCATTGGGGAAAATTTAGATTAGATTTGAGGAAAAATTTTTTCTCTGTAAGAGTGGTCAGGCACTGGAATGGTCTGCCTAGGGAGGTGGTTGAGGCACCATTGTTACCTTTTCCCCGGCAACCTAAGTTACGGTCCGCTTCGACCTGCAGTGGTTTCACAGCCTACAGGCCCAGTGCCTGACCCTATCGGTCCCGCGCCCCGCCCAGTCCACTTGCCACCATGAAATGCACCAATATGATGAGTGGCAAATTGAATTTATGCTTTATTGTAAGCAATACACTCTTCTTATAGCTTTCTACATCACAGTACTACCGATCACCTATGCTGCGGTTATCTCTACCCAATAGATGTGTGGCATGCCTTGTCTTCTCCATATTTGGCCTTACTTGTTCTCCTTTCTTATCTTCAAGATAGTGTTACCATGGTTTCGCAAGAGTCAAGGGGCCCCTGTGGGGTCCTGTTGCAACTTGGAGACTGCCACATCCTCTCTCCAAGCTTTCAGTTAACTACACACCGTCCCTAGCGCTGTTCAAGAAGCGTTTAGATGAGGTGCTAAGGGATTTGATTTAGTAGTTTAGTGGGTAGGGATAGTGATAGGAGGATGGTTGGACTAGATGACCTTGTAGGTCCTTTCCAACCTAATGTATCTATGAATCTATGAATCTACTTTTAGAAATCATTTGAAATCAATTGAATTACCTAAGAAATTAAATAGCATAATTGACTGTAATATCTTTTACAGATTAAGAAAACACAACCTACTTTTGGGGCTGAGAATTTCTCATTCTTTAAGAATTTCAGGGAAAATAAAACTTACCACAATTAGGGCTAATCTACTTCTTTGATTATGTGTTATATCAATACATTCTTTGATTTATATCAATAAGATCTATGTCAATGTAAAGACTTCACAATACCAAGGGGTTACATGCTACCTTCACTGTTTTCTAATGTCCTACATTTCTTATGTTCCTGATGCATTTTACTGTGACAATAACAACACTCTTTGATTTATAAATCTTTGATTTATATCAATAAGATCTATGTCAATGTAAAGACTTCACAATACCAAGGGGTTACATGCTACCTTCACTGTTTTCTAATGTCCTACATTTCTTATGTTCCTGATGCATTTTACTGTGACAATAACAACACTCATTAGTAAAGTATATCACAGGCAATGAACTCCATCTAACAGGAACTACCAAAGTACTAGATAACACCAAGTATATAACAGTAGCTGACAAAGCTATGCTTTTTAGGTAAAGGGAACTTTTTTATTGACATCACAAGCATGTGCCTTCTCAGGTGAAGGATTCTGAGGGGTAAATTCAAGGGAGTGGTAATCCAACTCTTTCTATTATTAACCTATTTTTATTTCTTTAGATTCTTTCTCACCATTTGCTAATATTATTTTCTGTGAATTGCTGTTTTGTATAGATGTATGTAAGGATGTTAAAGTTCTTAAAACTACCTAGAGGAGGGCAACAAAAATCTGAGAAGGTATTCCATATGAGGAGAGAATGAGAACACTTGGTTTGTCTACTCTGGTGACCGCATTGCTGTCTTTGGTTTTACGAGGGAAAGAAACTGAGAAAAATGTTCCAGCTTCTTCTCCCTGGGAACTGATGACAGAATGAGTGGAAATCCCATAAAACTGTGCCATGAGAAAGAGCTAGATATGAGGAAACGTTTCTTTGCCATGAGGGTGTTCAAGCACTAGAACAAGCTTCCTAGAGAGATGATTTATGATCCATGACTGTCAGTGTTTGAACAATGCCCTCAGTAATATGTTTTAACTTTTGGTTCACACTGAAATGGTCTGACTGTTGGACTAGATGATCTTTGATGGTCCTGCCCAACTGAATCCTACTTCTATTCTATTCTATTCTATTCTATTCTATTCTATTCTATTCTATTCTATTCTATTCTATTCTATTCTATTCTATTCTATTC
>VXAB01001557.1:25249-39748 GCA_013399175.1 Odontophorus gujanensis | reverse complement strand
TTCTTATTCTTATTCTTATTCTTATTCTTATTCTTATTCTTATTCTTATTCTTATTCTTATTCTTATTCTTATTCTTTTATTCTTATTCTTTTTTTCCATAGATTCTTTTACAGGTCTCTAAAAACCTGCTCTCTTTCTGTGTCTACCCACTGGGCAGAAACATCCTCTAATTTATCACTTTTCTGGCAGAAGTGTTATCTGGAAAGTCTTCTGCCAGCTACTGAGATTACAAACACTTTGGCTTAGCTACTGTCTTCTGTGTTTGTGTAAAGTTTAGTATGCTCCTAATTTAATATTGTGAATCCCCTGCAGCTGCTCTCCCCAAATGAAATAAAGATAAAATAGTCATAGTATAAACAAGATTACAAATCTTCTTATACCCCTCTTCCTTTGGTGATATTGTCACCAAAAATGAAGCAAAAGAAAGGGAATGAGTAACCATAGGAAAGCCACTAGTCATCTTTTACTCCGAGTTCTCATAAAACTTTGAAATTGAGCAAATGGAAATGTGAGGACAAAACTTAGCAGTTGTGTTTTTCCATTTTTCTTCTGACAAGCTTCTGAAGCACAGGATCTTTGTACTCCTTGCAGGGTTCACCCTTCCCAAGAGATAGGAAGTCACCAGAGCTGAGCAGCAAGAAACGTTAGGGGAGAAAGTGAAGACAAGCTGCCTGTAACTTTGTCTCATCCCACTGAGCAGTTTGGGACAGAGAAGAGAAGAGGCCGCTTTAAGTGCTGGGGATGGTAAGTAAGGTCTCAGGACTAAGACCTTCCTTTGTACACTGCCTCAGTTGTCTGTATGGTTTGGAGGTCAGCCTGGAGCTGTGGAGAAGACCTGGGACCAAAATCTAGGAAGGGCTTGAGTGAAGCCTGTGTGCAAAGGCAGAAAGAACTTGAGGGCCTCATGGTTTCGCAAGAGTCTGTGGTATATAACATCTGTGGTTATACTCAGTGTCCTGACATCCTTTACCTCTGACAAGAAAGGAATTTCCCATCTGCATTTGAATCTTCTCTCCCCCTCCTCCATTCCCTCTTCTGGCCACTCTTTCCACATTTGCTTAATTCAGCATTTTCAGAATCCGTGTGTGAGGCTGTTTTCTGTACATGCTAGCAAATAAACATATGGAGCAGCCCAACAAACGCTTGCTCTTGCTGATTTCACTGCCTGCTGGGCAGTATAATGAACCACCACTTAACTGTTTGCCAGCAGTATTTTGAGATTAATGTTTGAAAAAATAAGTCCAAGAATGGTAATGCAAGAACTGAAAAGTGGAATCACAGATTTCTCAGAAGAGATGCATTTTACTCTTGCTATACCCTGGCAGGTATCTTCTAATCAGGGCTGAAGTTTGCAATGTGGAATTTAATTGGATGTTCAAGATAATTAAAAATACTTTCTGAAGTGCTTTTGGGAAAGAGATATGTGGAATGAAAGGAAAGTTCTTAAATAGACTTAGAATCATTTTACAGTTTAGTTCCCCTCAGCACTCCTGTTAAAATGATTCTTATTTTTACTTTCAGTCTGGTTGTGGATTTACAGTATCAACAAAAGAGTTATGGACACTTTATTCTCAAATGAAATGCACACTAGAAGGATTTATATTTGCTTTTTTTTTTTAATCTCAGTAGCAGCATTTCATGTAGAGTTTAGAAGAAGCAAAATTTATTTAATTCACAAGGAAAACACAAGCACAGAGAAAAATTAGATTTTAAGTGGAGGTATTGGACAACAAGATACATACCTGTGCAATGGAGATTCCATTTTCAGAGGTTTACTGGGTCAACTTACAGTCTCAGAGAACCTGACTCATTAAGTCTACTGCCCTGTGATCTGGATGGAGCCCATGAGCCAGCAAAATAGACCAGGCTTCCCTCTCTTGTTTGCATGAACTATGGAAAAAATAAATGTTTCCTGATGTTTACTTAACAATCGCATGCCCCAAAAGATGTGAGGTATTTCCTTTATTTTGCCCTTATCCTCTATGCTTTTCCAGTGGAAGGAACAAATAAAACCACTGGAGGAATTGGCTTCCAAAACCTTTATTTCAAAGATCCATGTGACTCTTTTAGAAAAACATATCCCTTAGCAGTTTTAAACTGTGATTATACCTTTTTAATGTCCTCATATCTGAAATCAATATATATGTCCTCCTGAGTAGCCTAAGGGGAACAAAAGTGAGTCTTTTCAAACTCAGTGGAGAAAATTATGCTTTCAGTAACATGCAATTGTGTCCACATATTACGTATGTATAGAAAAAGATTTCATATTATTACACTTGGATACTCATTTATTTTCTTTGGAATATCTTGCTCTTTTCAATGCTCACTGTCCCTTCTGGCACACTAGCTATATAACACTGAATATGTGTGACACCACATTAATAGCGGGGGATTATAATATTACAAACATGGGATTAGGTCCACTTGAAGGATCAGAGCAAGAAGAGAAGTGAAATGTGAAGAACAGAACTTTCATTTATTTATTTACCAAGCAAACAAATAATACAGTTAAGAAGAAAGCAACTGGCCAAGTGAATGTTTGCAACTTAACCTGAACTCCAGATCTATGGGAATATGGATTTTACCTAAAACATTTTTTACCCATAGAAAAATTCTGAGTTTGCTTTCTTTTGCTTTCCACTGCAGCAGAGTTATTCAATACAAATCTGAAACAATATCCTGGGGCTATTTTCATACAATTTAGCATCTTGTATTCATGTACATCAGGGAACAGCTATGCTTCCTGTTCACGTTGCTAAGTTATTGCAGTACATTTGTGGCTGATTTTTCATTGATGCTAGAAAAGTGTGTAATTAGCTGTGAATAACTTGTTCCATGAATTCAACCTCATTTTTCTTTTTGTGGAATGTCCACAAATAGATAAAAACATATCTCTTATTCCATTTTAATGTAAATGAAGAGAAGCTTTCTAAGTTCTGAAGGTTTCTGAGTATTTTGCTGCAATTATTCAGTAACTGAATTTGGATATTAAATATGTGTTTGAGAGTTAACTTTTTTCACCTAATTTCCATATTTTTTTTAATATTTCAAGAAGTGTTACTATTTCAGGATGAGATATGAATTTGATATAAACTAGCATAAATTTTTTCAGTGTAACAGTTATTTGTGTGACTGAAGAAAGAAAACTGAAGTGACATATTACATATAAATGTCATGGACAAAGGAGGAAAATTAAAAAAAATAAATAGCCCACAGTCTGAAATAAAAATAAACATAAATTAAAAAAATCCACCTTGTTTCTCTGCAAAAAAAGATTTAAATACCTCTACCATATTCTTGCATTCTTTATGATTTATTTTCATTCATAAATACTGCTTTTCTTGAAGACTCAGAGAAAGTATACAATGATTAATCCATTTTAACTACCACTTAATCTAAGGGTATTATCAAGAATACTTGAATATTCTAAGTTTAGCTGTTGGGTAATATGATGACACATTCATTTCTCAGGGAGAGCAGGGTGAACAAATGAAGTCTTTGAACCACCTTTGGTAGTTTTACATCAGTTTCTTACACATGCGTGGAAAAATTTTTGGAAAATAGTAAAGATTTGATATGTGTCATGAAGTATCCAAGCAACCAGTTTAGGCAAAAAATGAATAGAATAAACAGCAGACATAATTCCCCATTTGTCAAGGGTGAAACACAATCCTTAAAACAACCTGAACAGTTCTCCACTGTCACCTTCACAAACTGCTAAATAAAATTCATTTTTGAATAAACTTTGCAAATCAGTCTTACTTACGTGGTGTATATTAAATACAGGTATACAGTGCCAATGCCTGACTGACAAAACCACCAGAAAATTAATTGTGTACTGAATTTGAAGATCCCACAGGGGATCTTAGTAACTAGAGAGTTCTCCATTGAAAACAATTATGTGCACTCTGGGCTGTGCACTCCAGGCTGGAGAGTCTTGAGAATTTATAAGAAAAAAAAAGGAATAAAAAAACGGTGAGTGAAAGCATTTTCTTGCCAAGTGTATTTATCCAAGCTCAAGATTAATCCACAAGAGCATGGAGGCAGAAGATTAAGGAACTAAAGACAGTCTTCATTTCTTGGCATATTTTATTTTTACTTTGAAGCTGTTTGGAGGGATACGTCCATAACATTGCATTCTGTCAAGCACAAGGCATTGTTCATGAAACAGATGTACAGTATATTAGCAGAATTTGTGTAGTGGCACATACATAAAATTGCACTACAGAAACTAGACTCTCACAAAAGCTGCAGAGGAACTTATCATATGTGAGTAAAACAAAAAAAAAATCTTATTTCAAACCCTGCTTTGTTTTCAAGCAGCACTAGAATTAAGACTGTATTTACATTGAGGATAGGAGAATTTTGATGAAACATTGTTCCCAAAAAAGCATAAATTTCTTACCTAAATTTGAATATAAATCAGGAATCATACACAGTATGGACATTCTATGTTTGCACTAAAGAATAAGAAGAGAAAAATTAAAATTTAGTGAGTTATATTATGGACTGAAAATAAATATGAGAGGCATTAATTCAATCAGATAGTAAAATTGTGCTTAAAAAATATCCTTACAATCTAACATTTCACACCAAATATTTGGCACAATTAAAGTATTGATATGTATGTGTAGACAACTCAAGGATTCAAAGCAAGATAGAATGTGTTATTTTTTCTGCTACAAACAAATTTGTTTAGTTCTTATATTGCATAGGTGGATTTTCATCTATCTAACATCGTGTCTTGTCATAATACTGCAAGATTAGATGCACTAATTACATTTTTGAAGTAAAAATAAAACTGTATCATACAGAAGTACCTTACGTATATTGGCAGAATAGACATAAAATAGGCTCTGTAGGGAACTATGACTTAAGAAAAGCAATAGGTGTGTCATAAATAATATAAGAACATGTCAGAAAATGAATAACTTTCTGTGCATTCTCTAAATCAGAAGTACCAAAAAGAAGGCAGTAATTCTGGTAACATATCCTGGTTTCAGCTGGGACAGAGTTGATTTTCTTCATAGACTCTTATATGATGTTTTGATCTGTCTTTAAAAAAAAATAATAATTGTTGATAACTCAGCTGAGCAGTGCTGTACAGAGCCAAGGACAATTCAGTTTTTCAGCTTCTCATACTATCCTAACAGTGAGGGGACTTAAAGGGGCACAAGTACTTGGCAGGGAACAGAACCAGGACTTCTGACCTAAACTGGTCAAACGGATATTCCCTGCCATCTTGTGAAAAACCTATAAAATTGAAAGAAGATGGCCAGGGGGGCAACTGCTGCTTGGAAACTGGCTGGGCATCAGTCAGTGGGTGGTGAGCAATTGCCTGTGCATCACTATATATAAACAGATAATAATCAGCTGTTCTTTCCCTCTTCCTCAACCTATGAGTTCTACATTTTTTGTCAACTCTCTCCCCAGTCCCACTGGGGGGGTTGGAAGTGAGTGAACAGCTTTGTGGTGTTCAGACGCTTATTGCATTAAAACATGACATAAAATATAGGAAAGAGTAGACCCAGATGATTTAAGGAATTCTATAGACTAAGGTAACTTGCAGAAATTTGATCACAGAAATTTTAAAGAAAAGCATTTATAGAAAACAAAAATACACAGAACCATCAGAATATGTCTTGAGTCTAGGCAAGTCTAGAATGCTACCCTAAACTTCTCTTCAAAATCCATCGTAGCAAGACTACGGCTGCACACAGGATATTATTCTAGTACTTACCCAGTTATTTTGGTGTAGTTTTTACTTAGTTCTACAGTGTGTAGAAAGACAAGAGGTTTTGGAAATGACATAACTTAGCACAGGCCTTTTCAAGATGACATTAAAGTGAACCTTATTTTCAGTATTTTCTCATTTAATGCCATACAGAAGAAAGGAAAAAAAAATGTACTTTTAGTCCAAAAAGAAGATTCAGGGGAGAAGGAAGTACATATATATTGTTTTCTTTGACCAAAATGCAGGACTTACATAAGATCTATGCAAGAACCTGATGCAAGAAACAAGGGTGAAGTTACGACCCAGTTTAAGGGCTAAGAAAAGCTTCTACTAACTCAGAGGAAACAGAATTTCACCTTGTTTCTTACAGAACAGCAATAAACTGTTGGTCAAAAAGACCAAATATCCAAGTGTTAACTGTTATGAAAATAAACTGCATACACACACCGCTCGAATCCAGACCCCAAGAATAAAGAGCTGACAATCACTTGTGTTGTAACATACTTATGAAAAATCTTTCAAGATACAATGCTGAGATCAAGACACTTTACAAATACTTTCTGAGGTAGAAACATGAACTGTCTATGCTAATTTTCTGTCCTAGGTGTTACAGTTCAAGAAGGAAAGGAAAACCTTCAGAGAAAATCTTCTATTGTTTGGAATCAAACATAGCAAACTTCTGAGATTATTTGCATTCCAAGCACTGCAAGCCTTTCTAATTCAGTGGAAACAGAAGCTAAATTATCGTGATGTTTTTGGATTGATTTGTTTTGATATCAGCATCAAATTTCTGTGAAATACTCTTTCCAGTCCTTGGAGCTACATTGTTGGAGATTGCTCTCTATCCCTCATCCCTAAATCTGAAGCAGGAAGCCAAAGAGTGTTTCTTTAGACCCTGATGAGAATTTTATTATCTGATGTAAAAGTGCATAAAATGATTTCCTTGGCTCCCATGAATTGGGTACATGCAACTGAATTACCAGCATTTGTTAATGCTGCCAATACCTTTTCTTTGAACTATGCATACATACAAATAGCCTCTGCAATTCAAAAGATTGATATTTAGGACTTGTGGTGTACATCTGGCTTGTACAGCAATATCTCATTTTATCTTCTTTACAACTTTAAGATCTCATGCAATGTTTCTTAATAACTGTAATAAAGTAGCTCTGAAATAAGTTGCAATAAAAGAACATTCTGCCAGAAAACAGAAGGTAACTTCTTCCTGTCTTACCTTGGATGTGCTCTGTACAACAAGGAACTGATAGTTTTCTTGGCTGTGTGCTTTACAGTCTTCTGACAACACTAGATTTTCATGTCAGACCACAACAGAAAGTCCATTATTAAATCTTACTACCAGAATGGGAAATACTATAATAAGGCAATGTATGAAAGGAACGAAGAAAGTGCAATAAAGTGTAGGTAAATGTTGACCCAGTAAATTTAACAAGACAGATTCATTTATTTTGATGGATGAACGAAACACTGGATAAGGAATTGGCTGGATGGTGGCACTCTGAGTGTTGTGATCAATGGTTCAGTGTCGAAGTGGAGACTGGTGGTGAGAGGTGTTCCTCAGGGATCTGTACTGGGACCAGGGCTATTTAACATCTTTGTAGGCACCATGGACAGTGAGACTGAGTGCACACTCAGCAAGTTGCAAGTAACACCAAGCTGAGTGTGTAGTTGATATGCTAGAGGGAAGGGATGTCATCCAGAGAGATCTGGAAAGGCTACTCTACTCTCTCACATGAGACTCCATCTGGAATGCTACATCCAGTTCTGGGGACCCTAACACAAAGGGGATATTGAGATGTTGGGACAAGTTGAGAGGAGGGTCACAGAGAGGCCTGGAGAGCCTCTTTTACTGAGGAGGGCTGGGAGAGCTGGGGCTCTTCAGACTGGAGACTAGAAGGCCTTTTAGAGAGACCTTTTAGCAGTCATCCAGTACCTAAAGGCGGCGTACAGAAAAGCTGGACAGGAACTTATTAAAAGGACATGTAACAACAGAACAAGGGAAAATGGCTTTAAACTGGAAGAGGGTAGGTTTTGACTAAATATTAGGAAGAAATTCTTTACTGTAAGTATATGACACTGGAACAGGTTGTCCAGAAAGGCTGTGGATGAGCCAACCTTGAAGACATCCAAGGCCAGATTAGTTGGGGCTTTGAGCAACCTGGTCTAGAGGAAGGTGTCCCTGCATATAGCATTGGAGTTGGAACTACAAGATCTTCAAGGTCCCTTCCAACTCAAACCTTTCTACGATTTTATGATTCATTCTACGACCAATAGTCAAAACGGTCTTTACAAAAATACGTAGGATATATGATATGCATTAAACTAGATATTTTGCATCTTATTTCAGACTTTGCATAACCTTTACTAAAACTGTGATTCAATGTTCCTTTTGTTGTATTTTTATCTTTTTTCCCCCCTCTTAAAATAAATTACTGCACTTTTATTTTTTTATATTATACTTTATTGTATTATTTTTATTTATTTTTTATTTATTACTTATATTATTTTTATTTAGTTATATGTTCATGGTAATTCTTCTCAGTTAACAAGAAGTAAATATCGTGATATTTTTACAGAAGTCTGAACATATGAAAAATCCCTCGAGTATTACAAAACCATGAAAGGTTATCACTCTGTTTATAAAAACAGAGTATATTAAACCTCTGTTTATTTGACCGGTACATTAACAGGGATAACTTTGGTATCAACATTTATGTGGACAGCATGGGGTTTATCTTTGCTGGCATCAAGCACTCACTCATTGTTACTTCCTTGATTAGGAAGGGAGTTCGGGGAAAGTTTGCTTTATACATTGCCCAAATATTAGATATAACTTATGTATCACAACCTCGGCAAGGTGCTAGCTTTGTGAATTCCATTCAATGGCCTTTTCAAAAGCCACATCTAAACTCTGTGTCAGTATTGTTAGCTTAGATCATTTTCAGCTTCTTCCTGCCTACCCTGTCAATAGAAAAGACTGTCAAACTTGTTCACCCTTCAATAGTTAGTTTGACACTTAATAGTAATAATAATAACTCAAATGATAGAGAAATAGTTCACCAGTGGATGAAAAATGTAGCAGCTTGAACTATTAACTGCCAGATTTACGTTATATAGAAGGAAAACTTGTGCACAACACAACCGTTAGGATGTCACAATCTAGAAACTCGAACTTGTGCCTACAAATTAAATCCACAAAGGACAAAAGATGCCTAGTTTTTATAGAACAATTATGGTAATGAAGTCATGGATGTTCAGGAATTCTTCATGAAGGTATTGAGAGAAGCAGAGACAGGTTGCCTATTAATTACTTTCTGAAGATTACAGGTTACTTGAATGAAATTTGGCTCCTCCTTTGTGTTGTCACCTTCCTAAATGCCTGAACACCTGCATGCCCGAAGGTGAAATTGAACTTCACCGCCTATGCATGAAGTTGTGTAAATACACTAATTGATATGTTCCCTTAGGCAGATAGCAACTATTTTGATGTTTTCTCTCTTTCATTCTATCTGAACATAAACCCTATTTCAGAAGCAGAGTAGTGTTATGATCTTCTGCCTCACAAGTGTTTTAGATAAAAAGATTTGTTTATTTCAGGGACTCATTTCAGAGGGGAACTGACCATTATCTCACCAACCACTAAAAAGAGATCTAACAGATTTCCTTCTAATATTCTATCTCTTTTAGTTTCAAAGCATTCCCATGTACCCTATCACTATCAGATCAAGTAAAATGTTGATCTCCCTCCCATTTATAAGCTCTCTTATAGATGTTCCATCTCCTTGAGGGTTTCAGATACTGGACATCTGTAATACTGGACAACTGTAATACTGCTATAGCGTGTAGTTCATTAGAAAGAACACTCAAAAATGTAAGCGGTGCTTTTAACAACAGCAGTAGTTATGAAAGTCTGACCTGGTTGAATTGATGTATCAAGATTTCTAGGCTTCTGGTTTGTCAAAGAAAAATTTTCTGGCAGGTATATGAATGAAACAGAATGAGTGAAAGAGACCTTTTCTCTGGTTGCCCATTAGTCCATCACTGATAAATTCTGATATATATTAAAATTCAACATTAAATAAATACACAGAAAACATAAAGAGAGGGAATCTTGAGGCTCTCTAACTTCCTGCTGTGGAAATAGAAATTGCTTTTGGTTTAATGACTAGATTAGAACAGCATTATCTCTTTGTAAAAAGGAAAATGGACAAGAGACAGAGACCTTAACACTTAGATAAGAGTAGTACTTTGCTTAGACTGTTGTTTGTAAATGCAGTGTTGTTCTTCCTAAAACCGTAGTGAAATTAAAAACCTGCTAAAAAATGCTTCACCTATGATAGTTAATGCTAGTTAAAAATCTGTTAAAGATGGAACCAGACACAAATCTGTCAAAAAGTGTTTGAATTCCTAATTCTGCATTACATGCAAAATTATTTTAGAAGGAGAAAAATTCCAAACCAAGGTACTAAAAAATGTATTAAAAAAATAACTGTACATTGCAGAATTTAGCAATAATTTTTCATGGCAGATGTTTGCACACATGACAACATTGTGCAAGCTGCAAAATACTGACTGCAGAGTATTACACACATCCTCTCATAAAGTATTATGTTTACTCTAAGGCTAAAATTCAGAATTGTAAGCCACTTACAATGACAATATGAGGAAATTGTATTGTCTTTTAGAAAAAAATTTTTAAACCAACAATGACTTAAAGTTGTTTTTGAACTGAGAATATCAAATACCTTTAAAATAAAATTTAAGTGTGAGTGAGGGTTTCAGAGAAGTGTATGTGTTTAATATAACTGAAAAAGTATGTTTTCCAAAGAATTAGTAAAACAAAAATGATGCATTATTAATGGAGAAAAAGTCATGTTTAAAAAAATTAAAATATTCAAAGAACATATTTGAAAATTATCATTTAAGCCTGTCCTTGTAGACTTACTAGAATTGCTTTTGAATGAATTACTCCAGTAAGACTAGTTTCAAAAAGGTACATCTTATTTAGCAGGTGTTGAAAGGCTTGGTATACCAAACTCAAAGCAAATTTTTCTATAGCAATTAAATAACTCTCACTCTAATATGCAATGTATCATACTATATCATACTCTTCTATATGTCAGTGTTCCACTCTGAACGATTTACTGACACTTTTAAAAGTTGAAGTATACATATGATACTCTATTTATGAAACAGAAGATCAAATCTAAAAAGTTAATCAGACGAAGCAGCTACAATATAATGGAATCTGCCCACTGTATAGACTTGTGGAAATCACTGAGAAATAAATGATGAATTTTGAAATTATTGACACACACACACACAAAACTAAAAATAAAAAAAAATCAGGAGGTATGTCTCTGTTTCGAAATCCCACTGGCCTCATACCTAAGCTCCATATTCAAAAGTGTTTTAAATTAAGCATTTCACCTTAGAAATCAGTGCTACTAAGAATTCTGTATTTCTCATGGGAATTGAAGGTGAATTTCAAATTCTAAAATAAAACTTTATGCTAAACATTTGGATCTTTGTATACATAATTCATAATTCCTTTTTATTTTTTTTATTTTTTTTAATTTGTATACATAGTTCATACATTGTTACTAAGTTCACTCAACTTAGAGGAGAGCACAATTCAGTGGCTTGATTTCCTTTATTTAACAGTATCCACTAAAAGCAATGAGAACATGGCATGCTTCACTATCAACTTGTGCTTACCTGAATAAGCACAGAATTTTCGTACATTGTACTGTATCAGGCAACACTTAAGTCTTCAATGTATATTTCTGTTCAAGTAATGCAATAAGACTGGACTATGATATTAAATATGAAAAGGCATTTTTTCAAGGAAAAAATATGTGCAGAAAAATGTTGTGTTCAAAAAATATCAATAAGTCATTTGCAACCTTCATCTGCATAAACAGTAAGAAAAACTTCCAGATAACAAATAATTAGATAACAGTTAAAGCAAAAGATCTTTTTATACACTGGGTAGTTTAGCTCTAATAGCACTGTATAGAATAGAACTGATTGCACTTTCCACCCACACAGACTGCCAGAACAATATGCAACAGTTATTTCTTAAATTATTTTTAACTACTTTTGTATTGGACACTTGTTTCATGAATTTTGTATCTTATCCAAGAACTATGGTGAAAGCAAACATTCAAAACAAACTGGTACTAGGATGTATTTATGAATTTAAATATAATACAGAAAGTACCTGTTTGAATGTAGAGATGTGAAAAATCTCTGACCTGGAACTGATTTGTGCAAGATTATTCCAATTGCATTTAAAACTGCTATGATAAAGCACTTTCCATAACGCAAAAATATTTCATGGTTAGTTATATAGTTTTTTTTTGTTGTTGTTATTTGGTTGTTTGATTGTTTTTTTCCCCAAAGTTTGAGTAACCCTTATCATTAAACGACTTTGCTTTTTAAAAATACAGATAGTATCGACTAAGAGCTTTACGGGCAACTAAGGGAAGTTGAGTATAAGGAAAGGAATGTGGAAATTTGTTTCCCTAGAAGAAAGCAGAAATCACTGGTAATTCATCGTAGGCACAGGAAAATTGATTAGCATTTAGGAATTAATCATCTGTGTTTTACAAAAGTGCACCAAAAAGAAAAATGAAAACAGACAAAATAGTTGTAGAATTTAAAGAGACAATAAAATACAAATTCACGAATGGTTGGAAGAATTACTGTGAATGAATGATAATTTTGTCTAACATTAAAGCCATGAACTAATTCCTGGAATTAGGATACTCTGGATTATAGTTTAGCAGAAGGAGATTCACAAACAATTTGAAATTATATAACACAAGGAGAATAGTTGAAGTTTCTGATATCAGCAATTTAGATGTTTCCAATAATTTTTTGGTTTGGGCACAAAATTTTATACAACAATTTACCTATCTAAGCCTAAGAGATTGAGCATAAGTCCCACTAACAGACTAAATATGTGAACTAAACTTGAAATGGATAAAAACATGCAAGATAAACACACTGCAAGAAGAAATGATCCAAGGTCTATGATGAATATTCTACGGACACAAAATATATCTTATTGCTAGCATGGATTATTTCTGTAATTTCTTCTCTCATGTTATAATAAAATTTTATTAAAAAAATTTACCTAGAATACATGTGATATCTCTAAAGATATTAAAGGTCATGGAGAGCTTAACTTCAAGAACAGTGGGACTATGTCATGAACATTTTTTAGTATTTCTACTGCAATCACATTTCTTGAAAACTTATATAGAAATAGATGAATGAAACTGGGCTGAGTAAACACTTAAGAATTATCTGCTTTTGGATATATGAGCACTTTTACAGAACTGCCTTACAGACTGGCCGTCCATTTTGAGACTGGCTTGGACTAAGTTTAATTTAAATGAAAAACAAACAAACAAAATCAAAACAAAACAAAACAAAAAGATGAAAGTTCACGGGGAAGGCGCAGTTATGTTGCTCTCAGGAATGATTAAACATCTGCTTGCAGACTTTCTGCAATAGATAGATTTTTCCAACTTTAGTCTGGGGCTTTCAACACTCTCCCATCTCCTGTATTCAATTGCTTTCTATGAGATGAGGGAGGGTGTTTCTGACAGTACTTCTTGATTTAATTTTGTACTGCTGGGCAACAGCATATCAGCCACAGTGCACCCCTGGTGGATTTGTACAGTCTGGGGGATATAGCAATATTCTATTGGATTTTTTTTTTTTTGCTGTCATAGGCAGGGTGCCAGACACAACAGACAGAATTAATTATTAACAGCATTGCTATCTTTTTAACTTAGCTTCAAGCCACAATTGCGTTTGCTCTCACTGATGGTGATTACTTCTCAACTGTTCTGTGTATAATGAACTGCATATGCTTCTCAGATTTCAACCCTTAATCTAACAGGTTATCTGTTGTAATCATAAATCCTGTAATTCCCTGAATATGCAGATATTGCACTTTGTGATTTAAATGGCATGTGGCGGTAGCATATAGGAGACAGCACTGAAGAGCGTGTTCTGGAAGACATGCAACACAAGTTCATGGATGCTATCTGTTGTGAAAATATATATACAAATTAACTGGTTTAATTTTGTGCTATAACTAATATAGAGAAATACAAATTATTGAGAATAATAGAATCATGAAATCATATGATCATAGAACAGCCCAGATTAGAAGGAATATCAGAATGTCATTAGCTCCAATTTCTTGTGGGAAAAAGAAATCCTATTCAATCTCGTATTGAAAACCTCTGATGATGTGGATGGTATGAAGTCCCTAGGGAAATTGTTCCGGTGATTAAATGGTCTCACTCAAAAAAAAAAAAAAATCACATCAAGACAAAGCTTCTCCTGTTGCAACTTGTACCTGTTGCCCCTTGACTTTTCCATATGGCACCTTGTGAGGGCAGACCCATACTCATTTGCATATGACATCTGTCATTGCTTCAGGGAGGTGAGGATTTCCTTTCAAGCCTGTAAGTGACTTAAAAGTTAATTTACTGTGAATGTCATGGGTATACTTGAATATCTTTCATGGTTTTTTTTTGACCTGAAAATTGTCATCTTCATTATCTTCATAACTCAGCACTGTAGTGTTATTTCTCAGTCAACAGCATCTCTTTAGTGTTCTATATAAAAATAAAAAATACTAACAAACACTTGTCTCTATATAAATTTTTTTAGTTGAAGAATATATTTGATATTAATTTTTCACTCCTAAATCAGAATATAA
>VXAB01001557.1:795-25142 GCA_013399175.1 Odontophorus gujanensis | reverse complement strand
ACTCAAAAAAAAAAAAAAAATCACATAAAGACAAAGCTTCTCCTGTTGCAACTTGTACCTGTTGCCCCTTGACTTTTCCATATGGCACCTTGTGAGGGCAGACCCATACTCATTTGCATATGACATCTGTCATTGCTTCAGGGAGGTGAGGATTTCCTTTCAAGCCTGTAAGTGACTTAAAAGTTAATTTACTGTGAATGTCATGGGTATACTTGAATATCTTTCATGGTTTTTTTTTGACCTGAAAATTGTCATCTCCATTATCTTCATAACTCAGCACTGTAGTGTTATTTCTCAGTCAACAGCATCTCTTTAGTGTTCTATATAAAAATAAAAAATACTAACAAACACTTGTCTCTATATAAATTTTTTTAGTTGAAGAATATATTTGATATTAATTTTTCACTCCTAAATCAGAATATAAACAGACTGGGGCAACAGATTAAGAAACCAGAAACAGGCTGTATTAGAGTAAGAAGGAGACTTTCAAAGAGGCCATAAAATCAGCACACATTGATATTTTCACTAAAAGAAATGTTTACTGAATACTTATTGAACCAAAGGAACAGAAACTACTGCTTATATAACAGAAAGTGTATTCTGGGGTTCAAATTGGCAAGTCTGAGGAAAGGAACTGCTTTCTAATTGACCAAAGTAATTACAAAATAATGTTTTTAGCTTTTCTATTTTAAGGGTTTTCTAGTTTAAAACTATGCACAAATTCAAAACCTTGTCAATTGTTATAACTCTTTTTAGGATAATACTGATAAAAAATATTTTCAAGAAAGTTTCCCCAGTTACACATGCAGAAGAAGTTGCAGTTTTCAAAATGCAAATAAACAGATCTCCTTCTAGAAAAAAAAAATATTGTTTAGCATAGTTTGAGAACTTAAGTAGGATTTAATATTACTTTTTTTCATTTTACAATTTTGTAACTTTTATATATATATATATATATGTGTGAATCCTTAAAACATTAATACTCAAATGTGAGGTTGAATTCTTTTAAATTATTTCAACATTCATGAATCCTTCATGCAATATTTCCTTAAAACTTACTATAGATAATTAGACAATGAGACATCTATGAATTGGTCATAGTGTCACCATCTGTCAAGAATCACAATGCTTCTCCTTGTCTCTTCAGAATCTTCCAAGAGCAGCTATCTCTAAGACAAACCTGTTTTATTAAACTAGTGGTATTATCAAGTACTTGAAAAAAAAAGAAAAAGAATCACAAAGGGGAAAACATAAAGTCTGTATATTTGTTACTTCTCATTTTTTTCTTCTTGTGCATAAATAAGCAAAAAGTTCTTGGGACTTGATGATCTCTAGAAGTCCCTTCCAATCCCCACAGTTCTGTGATTCTGTGATTTTGCATACAAGATTCAAGATCTGCATCAAAAATATTATAATGAATTTTCTTCTTTAAAATTAATAGCAGAGAAGTTAAAAGGTGACAATTCCTAGTAACATTTATATTAAAATATTACCACTATTACCTTTTCCTTCATTGTCAAATAATTGTCACTTCTTCTACTACTGATTTGGATTACAACTAAAAATGATTCTAATCTATTAATAATAAATGATTTTTTAAAACTATGGTTACATATCTTATGATTTTTAAATACTTTGGTATACACTGTGAGTGAAGTACACACAAGGGCTGCTCTGAAAGTAGTGTCTCCTATTTTATTATGTTGGACCACAGCATCAAAGTTGGATGGTGGTGGTATGACAGTAGAGGTTGAATCTTCCCACCAATATCCTGTTTTTTGTACTGTGTGACAGATGGCAGCAGAGGGGCAGTCTGACAAAACAGTGCCTGACATGGAAGTGCCTATGAGGCAAAGGTGTGTAAACCCCCATGTGGAAAAAATCACACCCACTGACAGTCACTGACCATGCACAGCTGTCACACCACAAAATGAAGAACATCTCAATCAGTTTGTTGATGCAAATCAGCTAATGGTGGTGATTGTGTTGAAAAATGGTGTTTGTAGCTGAGAATTTGCTCTATCAAATTGTTTTATCTGTTGTAGTTTCCAGGTAAATAAATAGGAGGCACTACTTTCAAAGTGATCAACGTAACAAAGTAAGATTTTCAAAGTGACTTTGTAAGTTGTAATACATTTGTTATTCTGCAATGGACTATATGGCCTATGCAATCAAAAGATGTTGTGGTATAAGGTTGTTATTATTTTCAGAAGCTGATAAAATCCAAAGGATCAAAAGAAAGACCAGGAGAAAAGTAACAATAAAGGTATTTGTCAAATCACTGCATTCCCTTCATGCAAAGTGTTATTTGGCAGCTCAATATAATGTCCTTTGTATAATTTCTGTTCCATAAAACAGAATGCTACGAGAAAGAAAAGTGTAACTTCAGCTCTTGAAAACGCTAATACTTCCTCAGGGTGAATGCATCACAAATATTCTTTAGGTAATCAAGGGTATAACTTGCTGTTGATCAGATAAGGTAAACAAACATAATTTAAAAATTCTTATAGCTAAAGACTTGCCACAAATACACAGCTGCTCTGTTGGAGATTATACTGAAGGTTATTATTTTTAAGCAGTATCTGCACTCATTGTCATATACAATAGAATGCAGATTATTTGAGATATTTTCCTGTTTGTGTTTGTTTTTGTTGTTGTTGTTTGTGGGGTTTTTTTTGTTTTTGTTTTTTGTTTTCTGATGTACTAATTCTGGAAGACTAGTATTGCTACAAGCCATGTAATTCTTGGTTGAGCTTACAAAGAAATGAAGGAGTGTATAGTTAACATCTAGTTGATGAAAAATAATAAATAGTTCTCACTCCACAAATAGCATAACATAAAAAATTTTTCTAGAATACTGAAGATTAACTTCTGGAGAAGATTCTGAAGAACTAGATATGGTTCATTTACTGCGTCCCTTCTTCCTAAACTCCTACTATATTGAGACCACATCTGTCACACATGAGCAGAAGTAAAGAAATTCAGATCAGATAGGAAGAAATTCTTCATTATCAGAGTGGTGAGATGCTGAAGAAAGTTGCCCCATTATAGGAAGTGATCAAGGTCATGTTGGGTGGGTCTTTGATCAAGTTCATCTTGTGGAAGATGCTGCTGCCCACATCAGGGAGGATTGGAATTAAATGTTCTTTAAACATTTCATCCAATTCAAACTCTTCTATAATTATTTTTGTGAACTTGGCAATTTTGAGATCACAGTTTGAAGGAACACTAATAAACATGAGTGTGAGATATGATAGATGATTTGTGTCAATAGGGTGAGGAAGGGGGACAGACTCAAGGATGATACTGTACTAGAGATAACATGGGCATTAATCACAAATGCCCAAACACTTCCTTATAGGATAGAAAAGTGAGAGAGAACGGGATGTATGTGTGGGTCCCCGATAAGCCAGAGAAAATGTCGTATCAGCATACTTTAGCTAAGCCTAACCCTTGAGCAATTAACATTGTGCAACTAACCCAATGTGCGCATGCCTGAAACCAAGGATGAATAGAAGGACACTGAGGAAGACGACTTATCTTCCTCCTCACGACCCCCAGAGGGAAGAATATGACCCCTAGCAACAGTGCACGCAAGCGCAGAAGGTCAAAGTGACGTGGAATGAAGGAAGAAGGAAACTTT
The DNA here is from genome assembly GCA_013399175.1 of Odontophorus gujanensis. Taxonomy (NCBI): domain Eukaryota; kingdom Metazoa; phylum Chordata; class Aves; order Galliformes; family Odontophoridae; genus Odontophorus; species Odontophorus gujanensis. The sequence goes on along the minus strand of VXAB01001557.1, from coordinate 21,499 downwards.
GGGGGAATCGGGTGGAACTATGTATGAAAGAAGGGGGGATCAGTCTTCTTGATGTGCACCATTGGCGGAGTGGACACTCCCCGGCACACCCAGCACTGTTTGCTTATTGCTTTCGGCCTTGTGATTATAATAACATATCGCAAAAACTCTGACTGGGCTCTGGGCGTTTACGACAATGAGGAAGATTAAGCTTTTTCAAATGTAATCTGTACTTCTGCAAATAAATAAATAAAATAACATAATGAAAAAATCATTTTGTGCTTTGCCAAAAAGGAACAATACATTCTGAAGACATTTTACAACAGTACTGCAAAGGCTGACAATATTTTTATAGCAAGATATAGATTTTGAAGGAAATTAGAATCTAAAGTCCTGATATTTACTGAGTGAAAGTAATTGTTATCCTTGCTTTCACTTCCATGTTTGTTGAACAAACTTTGAGCATAAATGTGTGGTTTTACAATTCATTCACTTGCTTTTTTATTTGTTTTCATGCAACAACCCTCCACGGAGCAATGCAAAAAAAAAAATAACCTAAAATGCATGAGAAATACTATCTCTTCTCTAATGTCCATACAGAAAGAAATGAAGATTATAATTATTCACTGTGTTAAATAATGTCCCTTTAATGTCTAACATTCATTTTGAATGTTAGAATCCATTTACCATATAATAATAAAGATCCTTGCAGTACTGTATCTTTCAGCACAGGGCCTTATGTAGCTAGTTTTCATCCATTATTTGAACATTTCCAATTTGTTGAGTACAGAAGTATAATTAGAGAGAAATATAGGAGAATAGAAAACAGCTCAGTTTCGTCAGAAATATACTCAAAATCAGTATGATATAAGAAATCAGAGAAGATAGAGTATTACAAAAAGAAAGGGGTGAAGCATTTAGCCAGAGAACTTAAGCTGCAAGAGAATCCAATTGAAAAACGAGAGAGGTGGTTAAGTAACTCAGTTACATGTGACCCTGTTAAAGATGATCAGAATGAGCTCCTGAAATAAATGTCAGTATGATCCAAAATGCTCCCAAGGGATACCAGAACTAAGATAAGTGACAAGCTATTGTGTTTTTGTCCTACAGAACTGATGTTACTGTCAATATAGCTAGAGATAATATCACCCAGTGCACAGAATTTCTTCTGAAATATGGAATAAATATATGTTCTGGCAGACAAAACAGTATAATCTTTTAACTTTTAAATTAATCATATACATAAGGTCACACACAAAAGGAACAAACTCGTATCTCTAGAAGAAGGGCAAATAGACAAAGAAGTTTGTAAACAAGTGACTAAAACACTACATGCTTTCCTATAACTGAGGTTATAAGACAATGTAAATTACATATGGTATGGATCCAAGTGGATAGAATCTTCCAAAAGCTGCAGGCAAACAGTTTCCTTATTACAAGAAAGAAAAAAGTTAATAAACTACAGATGAAACAAAGAAGAGTTACAAACTTGTCTCCTTTTTAAAATTTCTGTGCCAAATTATAAACCACTAGAACTACTAAAATACTGTTGGCTTTCTGACATTTTTTTTCAATAATGTCCCCAAAATAGTATCTTTGGTATCCTGCTGTGCAAAAATATTGTATTCAATTAGGAATTTAGTTGATTATGACCAACTATGAAATGAAGAATTTCAGCTGCTATGCATCTGTACAACTACAATTCAGAATAACTACTAAACTGTAGTATACAAAATCCTAAAAAAGACAAGTTTCTATTTTCACATTTTCAAACTTTGAAATCTTTGGAAAATTGGGTCTTTTGCAGATGAAATAGTATAAAATTAGTATAATCCCAGTAGCATTAGAACTGTGTCATGGAGTTATCTTTAGATCTAACGTGTGCCTATGACAGGGAGACAGCAAGTCCACAGGCCCACTGGACCAAAAAAAAAGGAGAGGGAGGGGTGCCAGCAATTTACAGGCCCATTCAGCCCTGTTCTGTGACTAATGGGGCAGGGAGATCCACAGACCCATGTCCTGGGAAAGGGGAAAAGGGAAAAGGGAAAAGGGGGAAGGTAGGAAAAAGGGAGATGGGCCTAAAAACAAAACAGAGGCAACGATCTGAGGAGGAAAGTTAATTTATTAAATATGATATCAGAATGCAAGATAACACAATATAATACAATGTGATTGGTACTGAGGTTAATAAATCAACTAAAATGAGAGAGAGTGCTTCCAAAACCAATGGCCTCACTCTAAAGCTGAAGGTGAGATGGCCAGGGAGCATGAACTACCAAAACGAGCAGCAAAAAAAGAGGCAATCCTGGGACTTGTGAGAAGTTCTACCTTCCCCATCAGAATGAAAAAAAGAAATGCAAAGTCCTCTGGGGTATGGAGGTCTTCTCTTTTGAGAACCAGGTACCCAGAAAGTCAGCAGTCCACAGAACTGCAGCATTAACTCTAAATTCTAGTGCTTTACATGATGTTATGTTATAAGATGCTATCAGTGGAATACTGATGACACAAATCAAAAAACCATGACAAAGACTTATTACTAAGGAAATTTGTTTTTCATGGGTTTATAAACTTCGAAAACATTTTAAAGCAAAATGAAAATATGCTATTAGTTTCACACTTTACTAATCTGTTGCTTATTGATTAGCTTTACAGGCAAATACTGGTACCTGGAAATACCTGAAGCAAAATTCCCTCATGTTTCAGTGTTTCTCCTTTAAAAATATTGTTCTCACATTCTCCCACATGTTGTGACAGAATATGCAGTAAACCAGACACACTGTGTTTTTAATTTTATCAACACAACATGCACAAAAAATCTGTGATATGTATATGGAAAGGATTTTTCTATAATTCTTAAATTATTAATAATCTACTAGCAGTTCTGACTAATCAGAGAGGACACAGTTGACTGGAAGCTGGTAAATGTGACCCTGGTCTATAAGAAGGTTATGAAGGAGAATTCAGGGAATTTCAAGTCTGTAAGCATGATCTTTGTACTAGGAAAAATTATCATCTTGATATGAGCAGTTTGCTGGATGAATAACTGGTGGAGAGCTAGGCTTAAGGAGTCCTAGTAAACAGAGCTAAATTCAGTTGGCGGCTAGTCATCTGCTTCAATCCCCAGGGCTCAGTTTTAGGACCAGTATTTAAACATTTTTATTGATGATCAACAGGAGCAGACAGTGTGTTCTTTCAGTAATTTTGTAGATGAAGCCTGGACTTATGATCTGCTTGAGTGTAGGAAGGCTTTGCAGAGGGATCTGTATAGGTTAGAACAGTGGGCTTCATTTGGGTTCAATCACATGACATTCAACAAGGCTAAGAGCTAAGTCCTGCACTAGGGTTCTAGTAATGCAATGGGGTGGTACATGCTTGGGGAAGTGGGGCTAGAAAGTCACACCTGGCAGAAAAGTACCACATGGTACTGCTCAACAGCTGGATGAATATAAGCCAGCAAGGTGGTAATGAAGGCTAATGGCAGGCTAGCCTACATCTGAAATGGTATGATCAGCAGGTCGAGGAAAGAAATTGTCCCCTTGTATGTGGCACTGGTGAACCTCAAGTACTGTTATCAGTTTTGGGACTCTCATTATAAAAAAAGATGTTGAACTGTGTGAGATTATGCAGAGAAAACCACCAAAGCTGGTTAAGAGACTGGAAGCCAAGACTTATGAGGAGCAATGGAGGGAGCTGAGATCATTCAGTTTGGAGAAAAGGAGGCTTAGGGGAAACCTCTACAAATACCAGAAAGGAGGTGGTAGCCAGGAGGGTACTGGTCTCATTTCCCATGTGACAAGTAGCAGAACATGAAGAAAATGTCTCAGGTTAAACCAGGTGAGCTTTAAATTGTATATTCAGAAGAATTTATTCATGGAGACGATGATCAAGCATTGAAATAAGCTCCCAGGGAAGTGAGAGAGCCTAGAAATATCTAGAAATATCTATTTTGCCTTGTATTCACAAATGATAAGAGTAAAGCTGATACCTGCTGCAGTAAGTAACAGATACTATTATATTTCTTTTAAGTAATAATAATAATTATTGTTACAGGAGTTAGGAGAAAGAAACCCAGCCTGTGGTACAATTTAAAATGAATAGGATAACTTCAATATTTTCTTTGGATACTTAAACAAGTTTGAAATGGCTAATGTGAAATACATATGTGATACTATTTATGTTAAATATAAGAGCATTGGGATGTTCTTTCATCCATGACTGTGTGTTCAGTGTTCAATTTCTGCAATGAATGTTTAATACATAAAATTACAAAACTTAACATTTGCATTCATTGTGTGTTTTGCTTTATTGCAGTACTCAGAAGGGAAGGAAAATATTATATAGACAGATGGCATACATATTGATAATAAGTGTTTTTACTGATTCCTAACAATTATTTTGCTGTTTTAGCTAGCATCAAGTTTGAGCAAAATGGCTTTGAATAAAGAAATAAATTAAACATTTTCCTTTGATGTTTATTTGAACAAAAACATTGAAGATTTTTGTTTGTTTTTGTTTATTTTATTTTACACAATTTCAGGATCAAAAGAAGATGAAGATTTAATGGAAGTAGATAACAAGAAGTTTTGAAGAGGAAACGTCATTTGCTGTATTTATTTTTATGCTTTATGACTTCAACATCTTTCTCACTTTCTCTTTTGGACTTAGAATTAAGCCTGCTTATATCCCTGAAATTTTGTTTGAGTTATGACATCTATTAATCTTCAGAAAAAATCACTATTGTGATACTACCTGAGGTCTGAAAAGTATTCTCCTTTAATTTACAACATACAAAATAAATTGTAATGAAATAAATGAAGTATACATATAGGGCCTTGTCAAGGTCTTTTAAATTTTGTAAACCATGTAACAGTTGCTGATGTTTTTGACAATTCAGCTCAGTAGTCTTATTCCAAAGACATTTCCCAGCTATGTAGAAGGTAAAAGCATCTCCAGCAGACTTTCCTAGATGAGCATCTATCTCAAACTAGGGAAACTGATTAGCAATTTTATTCCAATATCACACTATCTATGTGACTATATCCTGGGCTGCCTTAAAAAAGGGATGGCCAGCAGGGAGAATGAGGAGACTGTCCCCCTCTACTCAACCCCATCTGGAGTAGTGCATCCAGGCCTGGGGCCCCCAGCACAAGAAAGACGAAGAACTCTTGGAACGGGTCCAGAGGAGCTTGGAGAAGAGAAAACTCCAGGGAGACCTTATCGTGGCTTTCCAGTACTTGAAGGGAGTGTATAAACAGGAGGGAGAATGACTGTTTACACAGGTTAATAGTGATAGAACAAGGGGAAATGGTTTTAAAATAAGACAGGAGATTTAGGTTAGATGTTAGGAGGAAGTTTGTCACTCAGAGGGTGGAGACGCACTGGAGCAGGAGAGGCTGTGGATGCTCTGTTCCTGGAAGCATTCAAGGTAAGGCTCACTGTGGCCCTGGGCAGCCTGGTCTAGTGGTTGACAACCCTGCCCACAGCAGGGGGTGTTGAAACTAGATGATCTTTGAGGTTCCTTTCAATCCAGGTCATTCTATGATGATTCTATGGAACTGTTTCTTCACAGCATTTCTAATTTAGTTTATACATTTTCAGAGACAAATCTTGACACAGTTAAGATATCAGAAGATCTCTTGGGATTAGGATGGGAACACGAATTCAAGACAGGAATACCTGGAAATACATGCTTAGAGCCCTCTTTTGCATTCTTGTCACAATTTTTTATTTTTGCTTTGGATAAAAAATAAGACCCTTTGTGTTTACAGTGCATGAACATACATTTCAACTCTACAAATATTTGAGTCAAATAGCATTCAGGTTGCAAGAGTATGAGTCATCTACTGTAAAGTATTGTTTCTATGAAAATTATTTGGGAAAACAAGATCAAGAGTGTAAAGCCAGCAGTTAGCAAATTACTTTGAAGAACGTACTGTTATACTGATAGCATGTCACAGGTACTAAATAATCAAATGTCAATCTATACTAAACACTTTGAGAAGTGGTAGATACCTTTAAGTTAACAGGCTTGTGCTGCCCTACTGAGACTGAAGTTTTGTTTAAAGAAAAACATTTCACGTGAAATATTCTTCAAGCCATTGAACTGAAAAGCATCACAGCAAATGTATGTTAGACAAAGGTTTTATAAAACCTGCAAATCATGAGATTTATAAAGAGTTTATATTTTCTTTTTATGCATTGATAAGTATTTGACAGAAGACAACAGAATTTTAACACCGCCTACTTCATGAGTAAATTCTTTCAGATTACAGGCATTTCCTAGATTGCAAAGGATAAAAGTAGCAGGTGTTTTGAGTCTAGAAAATCACTGTGTCTCAGTTTACTGCATCATCTTGACAAAGAATAGTGGGATTTTATTCAACTCACTAAATATTATTTACCATAGGAGGTTCTACAGCTGGAAAGACTTCAAAGGAAGTTAACATCTTAATTTTTCTTTAGTTAAAACATGATAGTAATCTTATAGAAATATGGAGGGTAAATATGCGCAAGGAAGTAACTTTGTAGAAATATTAACATTTTTGCAAAATATCTGCTCCAGAAATTTCTCAGAAAACTGTGTGAGAAATCCTCTGTGCTGGTAAATCCAGTGGTAAGAGGAAAATAGCTCAGAGATTTTTCTTGCTTTTCCCTTCCCTTTCCCCTTTCCCCTTTCCCCTTTCCTTTCCTTTTTCCCCTCCTCTAAAAATCTAGAAAGTTTGTAATTTCTCTCCCACACATCACAGCATATTACTTGTATGCCTCATTTTATAGTCTTCCTTTGAAGCAGCCGGAGAACTTTATATTTCAAACACCAGGCAAAGAAAGAAATGGATCATTAAAGACCCTAGCACAAACCTAAAGTTATTTCAGTGGAATTGGAGGTTTACTTTATCAAGAAATGCTAGAAGAAGGAACTACCTTGAGACACATTCAGACCCAAACTCATCTCAAAACTGTTTGTTGGCACAGGTGAAATGGAGTACAAATACGATTTTATATCTTTCAGTTTTTTAAGGAAGTTTAGAATAGTATTATGTCACCCAATGAAAGATTCTTCTGCTTATTAAATGTAGTGGTTGATATGGGAAGAAGCAATAATATTCTGCATCTTTCACTTACTATGACCTAACCTTGAATAGAGGGTACAAATGAGTCTGATGAATTATGCAGACAGAAGTTAATTCCATCAACTAAATGTAAAGGTACATTGAATGCAATTCATTAGAGATATAGCCTATGTTCTGCCATACACTTATTCCATAAGTAATCTGTATACTAGAAGAAATAATATAATTCTTAATATTAAGTCAGTACAAAGGGATTAAATAAGATACAGATTATCTTACCGAAGAAGAATAATGACTTCTAAGTAACATAAAAAGCAGATAAAAAAATAAAACCAGAAACCAAAATGCTCTTGCAAAATAACCCAAACAAATGAAAACAAATAAACAAAACTAAGTAGAATCATATAACGGAATCTTTTTAACCACTAGGACCCCCAGGACCCTGTCCACATCTTTCTCCATCCTGAATTTATTTTGAACATTGCATTTGGACTTGTTGAACACCATTAAATTCACATGGGCCCACTTCTCAAAATTATCTAGGTTACTGGGTATTTTGTATTTCCCAAAATGTGCTCCCAATCTGAAGTTTATTGCAGATGAAAGCAGCAAGCACAAATTCTGCTATAATGTAATACTTGTAGACACTTCAAAGTCCAGAATGCTGATAATCAAACATCGTTCATTGATAAACACAAATAGATTATCACATTGATTCTGTGAGTTATTGAATTAGGATTGAATTTATTCAAAAATTAAATATTATTGAAGCATAATTAATGATTGAATAATTTAAATCATTAATTATGCTTATTGTATCATTAAAATTATTTACTCCTATTCAACTATTGTAGAACAATTTGATTCAAGTTTATTTTGACCTAAGAAGTGCAATAAGTGGGCTTTTTTTTATAGAATCACAGAATATATAGATAGTATCTATGGAAATCTAAGATTCTATGAAAGAATAATTTGTATACTGTGGAGTCATTGCAGAAGAGAAAAATACTCAGTGTAGAAGAAGCTGCTTTGGGAACAGCCTCGCAGTTTCAGATTTTCATCCATGTGTGTTGAGAGATACCTTTTTTTGCAGCAAGAATTAAGCTTCCCTTTTTATAATCTTGTTTGAACTATGCAGTTCTGGTTATTAATGTAAATGGAGTTGTAATTATGAGACAGAGGTGAGAAATGATGATTCAGATATACCAAGCATCCCTGAGAAGTACACACAGCCATATGTTACTATAGAAGACAGTTGGTGAGAGAAAAGTCATCACTTATGACACTCACCTGCAGATAAAAGCATGAAGTATGATGAAGGATCGTACTTCAAAATCAAGTTAGGGATCATATTGTAAAGCATATTTAGAAATTTGTATACAATTTATTATTTTTCCTTACTTGCAATAAAAAAGGAAACAATAAATTTCCAGAAGTGAAACTTCTTGGAAACTGTGTGAAACATTTTGGTCCAAGGAGCATTCATAGTTAGAATTCTTTCCTTGAGGGAAACTGACAGAATTTAATTTACTCAACTGAATATTTACATGCTCAAAGTTGAACATCTTCAAGAGAACACAGAAGAAAAATCCTGAAATATTCTATCCCCTGCAGTTTGAGATCTTCCTACACTTAGAAAAAGGTGTATTTTCTACTTTTCAAATAAATCTCAGAGGTGATAATTGAGTTAAATTCTTTAAACACTGACATAGTACAGAAAGAACATAGTACAGAAGAAAAAAAATGTAGCAAGAGTTTCTTTTTTTCTTTTTTCTTAATGTTATGTATAAGTATGCTCCATAAAAGGTTTTATTTAACTTCATAAATGAGTTAGTTAGAGAATAAGGAATTCATGAGCCTCCACTGGATTTTGGATAAATGTGTCAGTCTGGCAGGTAACATCAAAAACTATACTGCAACGGAGCAAAAACGTTAGGATTTTCTTATCCATTTCTGAGTCCTACTAAATTGTTTAAATGAAATTTTTGTGAATGCTCTGGCAATCAACACCAGAGATCTATAAACTGAGCAGTGAAACCCTCTAACCAGTCACTGCAATGTAGTGTGATAAGTATACATGAGTCTTCCATGACTGAACATGGAATAGAAACTTGAATTCCCCAGCTCAACTACAATATACTGTTTTTTTGTTTGTTGTTTTTGTTTTTCCTGTAAAGTTTTAAAACAAATTATCCATTATAGGGAATTGAGTTAAATGGAAAACTTCAGTTTTCTCTTTCCTTGTATCTTACCACCTCAAGGTGGTTAAGACATTTTGGCTGACGTTCACAGAGTGGTATTATTTCAGTGCCAGAGGCCTTATTTCTTCTCAGTTAGCAATAAATCTCTGACTTTAGAATTCAAAGCATGTGGTCTGGTTTTGGGGAAGTACTGAGGGAGTCCACTTTTAGTATATTCTCATTTTGCTAATTTGGATAAATTTTCAGTCAGTATATGGCACAAAAATCTGAGGATGACTGTAGTGAAATTTTAGAAAACCATGGTTTGTGAGTGGATAATCTAATACACATAATTTTTATTTTTCATAGCAGTTAATCATCTGTCCACAAGCACAACTCATAATATACAAATTGTACTTACTCCTTCTATCTCAATGTGTAAATTGACAGCTTGGCTAAATATACGTAGGTCACTCTTAAATTAATGCTTCCTATTTTTTTCCACGGAAACTACACCAAGTACATAACGCACAATAACACTATTTGATACAGAATATTCTAAACCACAAAGCAGTTTTTTTCAGTATAGTCATCACCATTAGCCAAGTGTTTTCACCAGCTTTGAACAAGAGCCTGCATGCTGTACTCATAAAAATCTGTACTAGTGGAGGTGACTCACTGTCACTCCTGTTAAATGCATCACCCACCACCTCACTGTGCTACATCCACTGTTTGGTCTTCATCAGCATTTAACAAGCATCAACCAATGTCAATGGTGAAAATCTCACAACATGGAGGAATTCAGTGACATATCTTTGTTTCATAAGCACTTCCATGTCAGACACTAACTAGTCAGAATGCCCCTCTGTTGCCATCTGCCACATGGCAACAAAATGTAACAGGATATTGGTGGGAAGTTTCAACTTACACTATCATACCATCAACATCCATCCCTGAAATAACTGGCCAATATAATAAAATGGGAAGCATTACTTTCAGAGCAGCCCTTGTAGATACTTGAATTCATTTTTTACTTCCTCTTGTCCTTCCTGTGGTTTAAGTTGTAGGTTTAATAACTACAATTTAAAATCTATTTGCCCTATCATTTACAAGTTTTATTTTAAAGCAGTTTCTGTTTTATTCAACAGAATACTTACAATTCAAACTACTCATCTAGGAATGGTTCTTAGGTTTTTTAATTATTGTATATTGATGTAATTAAGTTAACTTAATCGCTGGATGCACAGATAAGCAAAGTGCCTTAAAACAGAAAGGATCTCATTTAAAGAAAAGAGAAAGTTTAAGATGGTGAGAGACAAGATAATCTAGGTATATTGTTAGGATTCTATGAAATTTTGGATCTTAATAAAGAATTCTGCAACTCTATTTCCTTTGAATGAAATGTTTATTCAATGCTTCTTGCATTTTTCTCTGAATACTTCAACATAGACAAAAGAATGGATAGAAATAAAAAAAAGCACACGTATACCAATATAAAATAAGGCAAGCCAACCCTTTCCCAGGAATCCAGGCAGTCAGAGTGGTGCATCCTGACAGAGTAAAGCAGCAGGAGACAACTAATGAGGCAAGTCATCCGTTATCATTGCAGTGCTTAGCCTGATTTAGTTATCTGAATCAAAATGACAGATTCAGGAGGAAGGCTCCTGGGAACTTGACTGAAAATGTTATGTTGATAATACCATACATTGATCAGTCTAGTAGAGTACCTCTTTGTCTCCATGACAACAATGAATAGAAATAAAAAAGCAGGGGTTAAGAGGTGTGCTTTTGGAAAACTGATATCAGTGAAGATATTTTCTTTATAAACAGGTTTCATTAAACACTGAAATAAGCTCCATGCCTAGGACAACTCATGGCTTTTCAAAATATGGAAGGTTTTATAATGTAATTTCAGCTTGTCAGGAACAATTTTCTTCTTTCCATTTAAGATTACTTAGAAGTTTAGCTTTAGTAGCTACAGTCCATGTCACTGGTTGCTTATTATGTTTATTCCAACATAAAGAGGAAGAAATAGACTTTAACTATTTCAATACCAACCACATGCCACTCAGTATTTCAAAATGAAAAGTGGTTATATATTTATAAAATATTAAACTAATTATATGGGCAAAATAAAACAAAAACGAGTAAGTTAAAGCAGGAAAGATGCAACCTAGAAGGGAACATATGTGCATTGTCTGAAAAATGTAGAAGAAAATTTTGTCCAGATATTGAAGGCAGAGTTATTTTTATAATGAATGATCCAGACATGGCTGACTTGCTAAATGAGTAAGGATAATTTAAAAAAAAAAAAAAGAAACAAAACAAACAAGAAAACAACAACACAGACCTTAAGATAATTTAATTGTTCAGAAAAATACTTCATTATAGAGGCTTTCACTACTTTCAATCTGTAGAATTATTTAACATAGTATTCTTATTCTAGAAGAATTGGTGATGAAGGACTGAAATAGAAGCCATATACTGGTTCTGTTGTCATTTGTCCTGTAAATATTCATACACCTTTGGACAAATCACATAATCTTTTTGAGACTCAGTTCTTAGTGTTCCTATTCTTCATTCACTGTCTATTTTTAAAATTTAGACTATAAGATTTCTTTCTTTATAATAATATAATCTGATCAGATTGTTTAAAATTTTTATATGCCTCATAATATGGACATGCAACGCTTTGTGTTGGAATTCATAATTCTCAAGTGACAGCAAACTAATATAGAGTAATCTTGTACTTGGAAGAAAAAAAAAAAGATTGACAGAGATTCATTGCTACGTAATTCAAGGTCTTTTCAGAGCACTTGCTTAATGTTCAGAGTTCCTAGAATTGAAATGAAGTGACCTTTCCAGAAATCTGAGATTCTCTCCTTTCCTAGAAGCAAGAAAGCAAATAAGTTTTCAAATACACTTTTACTGAATGAGATGAAAAACCTAATTTTACAAGTAGTTTTATGACTAATTGTCCAATGTCTTTACAGACAATCTTTGTGTCATGCTTGTGTGTCATATTCACAGAAATCCAAGGAGACTGGTCATGTTAAAGAAGCTCAAAGTGGTGATTATAGGTTGGAGGAGACTTTGCACCATAACAGAAGGAACCTATCTTCACTTGCTTAATACACCTCCTACTGGAGAAGACGTAGCAAAATTTGCAACAAAGAAAGTCCTGGCTCCACAGTTAACTACTCTGTGTGGTTAAATCCGTTTAGATGACTGAACCTCAATAGGCTGGCTGTATCAAATCACATGATTATTAGATTTTCATTCTGTGATGTGAAACAGGTTTGTGGAGATACTATAACATGCCCTGAGTTACAGAGGTACTGTGGAACAAAAACTAAATCTGAATGTATGAGTGCTGTTCCAGTATTATCCTACTTGGTCATGCTTTTGTATTTCAAAAGACTCTGTTTAATACACAAATTTCTATCACACGTTATTCAAGAAAAAATAGCATACAATTTGAGAGTCATTTCATCCATTTACAAGTGTTTGTACAAAAAAAAATAATAAAAAAAGAGAACATATCCCATCTAGTTCTAGAAAAAAAGTACTTTCTAGAATATAAAATAATCATGGAGGACTGTAGAAATATGCCTTGTTTTCCTAAAACAGATTAAAAAAAAATGTCTGTCACCATTAGTTACAGATGAATTAAGCAGAGTGCTGATGATAACCTTACTTTCTATCCTGGTGAGCTATTTCATTATTTTTTATGCCAACGTTAATGCTAGTCTATCAAATGGGACAGCACTATAACTATGACTTAAGAATTATAGATATGCCATTAAGTAAATTTGGTAACGATGTGAGCATTCCATTAGGTAGGTTGAGTGCCTGAGAACCAGAGTGAGAAATTTCATGCATACAGAAATCAAAACTAGTATAACAGGAATTCTGATGAAATGCAAGATTGAAAATCTTGCATGCTAATAATACTGGTGGCCTAGTTTTATACTTCTTAATTTCTTCTTGTTGTTGGTTTTCTCAAGACATTTTTTTTTCTTCCAGAAGACCTCAGTGTAAGTTACACAAAGAGTGACCTAAAGTCATTTAGAAAATATCTAATTTACATTAAGATTGCTAAGGAAAATAGTCTCTACAATAGCGAACTTGAAATCAAAACATACTCCTTAAAACCAGTGACTTTTTTTCTGATTCCATATAAAAGGTTACTTTTAAGTTTTTAATTACAAGTCATATAGTTAAGCTCCTGTTGCATTCAAAAATAAAAGACAAAAGTTTGAGTGCAAAGGAGATGACTTCTGCTGTAAACTGAGTCCAGTTTTTTTCAGAGAAAAGCTGAGGATAAAATGAATCATATGACAGACAATGCTTTATTTTATAAATCCTGCAAGTGCATAGCCATTTATTTCTTACTCTTTCATTAGGAAAAACAAAAACAAACAAAAAAACACAAAACAACAACAACATAAAACAGTAGTATGCCATACTAGTTTAAACATATTTCCAGACTGTTTGATTGCTGTAGCCTTCCACTTATCTCTGTTTCTATGTCAACAGTTTATGTACTATTTCAGCCACTTATAATGTAAAAATAAAAATAGGCTCCTATTTCTTAGTACATAGTATTCAAACTCAGTTTAGGTGTATTAGGTTTTGGTAGCAATGGGAGTGTGGGATGGCCCCTGTAAGCAGAGCCCCAAAGCTGCTCAATATCAGAAAAAAGCCAGGTCCATCCAACTCAAAAAGGGACCTGCCCCAAGTCAGAGCAGAGTCACGAGCAATGCTCCTTGCACTTCTCTGACAGAAGATCTAAGACAGGGTAAAAAACGCTGTACAAGTGTATCTGGGAAAGAAGAGTGAGGAAATGTGAGGAAATAGCCCTGCAGCCCCAAACATCAGTAGAGAAGGAGAGCAAGAGGTGCCCCAGGTGAGGAGCAAACAGGTTCCTGCAGTCCAAGGGAGGCCCAAGGAGGAACAGGCTGTCCCCCTGTAGCCCACAGGCACTGCATGACTGCATGGGGCAGATATTCAAGTGCAGTCATGGAGGAACGTGTGGGACAGTAATGGATTGGGCCTGGAGGAGGCACAGCTCGTAGAGAGCCCCCTCAGGAGCAGCCCTGGCTGAAGCTGCAGTCTATGGAGAAGGAGAGTCCTATGGTAGGGAAGGACTGGAGGAGCTGCTGCCCATGGGGACTCCTGCTGGAACAGTGCCTGAAGGGTGGGCCCGGTGGTACGGAGCCATGTTGCAGCAGTGCTTGGAGAACTGTAGCCTGTGAAAAAGCCCATGTGGGATCAGTTCAGGAAGGACTGAATCCCGTGGGAGGGACCTCAAGTAGAACAGAGGTAGAGAGCAGCCATGAAGGAGCTGCAGATGACACAGTGTTGCAGACTTATACCAGTTCCCATTCTTCATTTTCCTGCACTGCCCAGAGGGCACGGTGGGAGAGAGATGATTCCCCTCCCACCCCAGGGATAATTATTTTTAGATTAATTCATTTTATATTTTTACCAAGATTTTTCTGTTTCAGTCAACAAAATGAGACATTTCACGTTGTTTGCACAGTTTTTCCTTTGTCTTCATCTGTCATCTCTAGAACTTGATCGTCTTTTATATATGTTAGAACAATGATAACAATTCAGGAATGCAAAAATAATGTCTGATAACAATTTTTGTGACCGCACTGTTTTCAAATTAAGTTGCCACTTTTGCACATCAATAACTGAAGGTAATATTTGTCCTCCAGCAATCTATTACCATAATGTGAGAAAAGGCAAGAACAGTTTATTTCAGAATGCAGTCAGCAAAAGCGCAAATAGCAATTACAGAAATAAATCTTTTTGCTTGCAAGTTAAATAAGTAAAGGTTGAAATAATGAGAATGTAAACCATTTTAAAGACATTTCGCACACTGTCTTTTCTGCATATATTCACTTCTTTTTTGCCAAAGGCAAAGAAGAAAAAGGGAATGAGTAAACAGACTGAATTTATTTTATAAGAGATCATGTCAGTTGTTATTAGCTGTAATATTATCTTTCATTGGGTTGGTTGAAGGCAAACAGAAGGTCAAAATACTTGTATTTGTTATTTTGCTTTATTATTTTTGAAGGAAGATTCAGATAATTTTTTACCACTGACTTTAATAACTTCAAATGCAACTTTTTATTAAAATCATCCACTATTTCATGCAACACTTTTAGAAAGTGTATAACTTTTGAAATGAGTACCTGGGTGCAGAACCTTGGCAGGAGGGTGTGGGGGAGAGGGAAGTAACTTTACTGCATCATAATAAATTCCATGCCTATAAGAACTTATATGAAGACATTATTTCATTCTATCTTTATCCTATCAGCATAAGAAAATAATTATGGATTGATTCAATAAACTTTAGGAAGATATCTCATTTTCCATAAGTAGACCTCAATGAACTTCATATTCTCCTTTTGGAGTACAAGTTACGAAAGGTAAATGGGATGAAACATCAGAGTCAGTAAAAGGACCTGACTTGTCTGAGATCTAGCTGAAGGCACTTTCCATCAGGCAATGTACTGTTTATTTTGCAATGTTTCTTTTAACTGTACTGACAAATACAGCTCATCTCCGCCAACATTTTTTTTTACAGTCATAGGCATACTCTGTTTTTTAACTCCTGCTGAAAGCCAGTGTGAGATTTATGTATGTTATCACAAAGAATATTGCTAAAACTGTTCTCAGTGGTTTCAGGAGTTTAGTCTACTCAAGATTACACTAGAAAGTTCCTCACATAGATGGACTTTATGCTCTACAGCTTTTGTTCAGCTTTTCCTTTTACCTATGTTTAACATTCTTGTTTGAAAACACTGGTTCCAAGAATAATGGTATAGTTAAGGTGAGAAGGGACCTATGTAGGTCACCTGGTCAAAACTCCCAGCTCAGGCTAAAGTATGTTGCCCAGGACCACATCCAGGTGTCTTTTGAAGATCTCCAACCTGTACTGCGTCATCCACACAGCAAAGAGGTGCTTCCCAATATTTGAGTGGAACATCCAGTATTCTGGTTCTTGATTACTACCTCTTGTCTTATCACTGGGAACTTCTGAAGAGGCTGGCTCCACCTTCTTTGTACCAAACTTTAGGTATTCATAGACATTTATAAGAGACACTGAATCTACTGCATGTTAAACAGCCCAAATCTCTTGGTATGTTTAATCTTAAAATCTACTTAAAACTGGAAAACTTGCAACATTTAAACATTTTTCAGACTTCTCCCTAGTTTCAGGGGGATTTCAAATTCCTTTCTAGAATTTTGAAAACAGATCTAAGGTGTAAGTTAACATCCAAGACCTGTTAAAACAGGAAAAGAAAAATTCTAATTTTTTAAGTCTACATTTTGTGAGCACTAACAGTCATAGTTACTATGTGCAAGATACTTTAATTTAGCACAAATAGTTGATGGAAGGGAGGATACATGAGTTAATAAATTACTTCTAATTATGTCAGTTTTTTCTCAGAATTGTTCATCTCTACAATGACTGGATGGGTGGCCTGTCAAGTAGTTTGGAGGACAACAGGTGTTCCAATACACCATTCTGAAAGCAGAAGCAAAACACATTTGTAATTAAAAAAACAGATAGTAAAAACATTAGAAAGCAACTCTTGAGTTATAAGATGTTTCTGTTACACCAATAACTAGACAAATCAAAGAAGATAGACATACATCAATTGAGGTTGATTAAGGTGAAAAAGTATGAAATATGATAACTGATAATGAGGACTGTCAGTCTGACAAAATAATACCTGCCCAACAAACGTGATTTGGGTTGGGAGGAAACAGGAGTTTATGTTCCAACCTGGACCAAAAGATAAATACTTTTTACTGAAGACAATCTCCAGAAATGATGATATATAACCATGGAAAAATTTGCATGATTAACTGTTAAAGCAGTTTTACTGAAATCATGAAAGAGCTGCTAAAATATCTGATTTATACTAGTAGTACTATTAATGAAATGAACCATCAAAAACTTATTAAACACTAGTAGATGTACTATACTATCTGTTCTATAATTCACTGATTTATAATTTAATATCTTATCAAAGTAATATAAACACTTAAATATTTGACACTGAATTATTCAATTTATATAGTTTCCCACTTAAAACTTTCTCAGCCAGACCTACCTCATGTTTATGACTTTCATGAACAAGAGAGGATTCATAGTGGGTAGGTTTTGAGTAGTGGAGGAAATTTATGTATGTTTCAGATACAGATTATGATTTGCAACACGAAGTGAAGTTTCTGTCAACATGGAGGACAGATCAAATTGCAAAAGGTAATTTTTTTTTGTTTTTGTTTTCTTTCATGTTTAGTTTGTTTTATTTGCTGAAGAATATGAGACTGAGATGGAGGATTCAGCATAGGGAAGAAAAGGGATGGCCTCTTAACAAAAGAGGCTGAATGCTATGCTGCAAAATTCTTATGTTTATTCAAAGAATTCCTGCATGAAATTAAGTGACCTTTCACAAGCAGTCATTAGAGGTGCATTCTTTATATACTGAGCTTGACCTGACACCTTATTTTTAGGATCAGGACTTTGGCTCATTTACCTTATTACACAGAATTCTTATTTTTAAGAATTCTGTTTTATTTTCTTAGTTTTTCAGTGGATTCTGCTTCTTGCAAGTTCTCCTCTACCCTGTTTGTTCAACTATAGTTGAGACAACTGTTTCCCCCTTGGGATCTATGGCTGTTATTCAAATATTTAAGCTTAGCTGTTACAAAATTTTACTAGTGATGCTACAAAGTTTTGAAAGTCTTAGAAATTTTGCCAGTCATACTATTTTATTTTGCTTTGTTTGGATTCAAAGCAAGAAATATTATGTCTCCTTAGTATGTGAAAGCCATTATGGGTTTCTTGGAATTGGCTTAGTCTATGCTCTAGATATAGTGAATCACAGAATACTAAAATCATAGAGTGACTTGGGTTGGATACTTTAAAGGTAGTCTATTTGGGTAAAGAAAATCTAGTTCAAACCCCCTTGCCATAGACAGGATTGCCAACCATTAGATCAGAAATTAGGTTAGGTTTCCCAGGGTCCCATCCAGCCTGGTCTTGAACACCTTCGTGAATGGTGCTGTCACAACTGGTCCTGGCACTCTGTACCAGTGCCTCACCACTCTCCAAATAAAGAATTCCTCTTAGCATCTAAATCTCTCTCTCTCTTTTTTTTTTTTTTAGTTTAAATCTATTCCTGTTTGCCCTGTCACTATTTGCCTGTGTAAAAAGTTCTTCACCCTCCTTTTTGTAAATTCTCTTCAAGTATTGGAAGGCTACTGATCATCCAGGAGCCTTCTCTCCTACAGATTGAATAAGCCCAGCTCTCTCAGCCTTTCTTTGTAAGAGTAGTAAATCTGTCTTTTATTACACTGGTCTGTCATTTTTTATGCCTTTTCCTCTTATTTTATTCTTTCTGAACATCTTCATCACAATGGGTAGCGTATTCAAAGTGCATCATTTCATCATCATGAATATACATATTTTGTTATATATATAAAACTCCAAATATAATGTAACTCATAGTTAAATTCCTACACATTTTGTTTTTTAACCTAACATTTTAACTAAAACAGTGCACCTAAGAGTGGGCAGGAAAAATCCTAGAAAATGCCCATTACCTTTTATGGTAAAGAAGTTAGTTTAGAACCTAGATCAGTACCTAAACATAAGTCAATTTTTTTTCTCAAAGATCCTGTAGAAATATTGATCAAAAACCTCTGAAAGCCTCTATTATTTAGACTAGATATATCCATTAACAATTGGCATTCATAAGTTCTTGTGAAGTGGTAACTTTGTACAGCTTCTCTAGCTTTGTGTGGTTTTCATTTGTTACATCTTCCAATCTCATTTAGAAGTATCCCATTTTCTGATTGCACCTGTCTCAGTATTCTGCCTGGAAAATATATTTTATAGAGATTCTCAAGAGAGACATACATTTTTCTCATTGTACAGGATGCAATGTTAAAAGCTCTGCTGGCAAGGCTGTATTAGACAGTACAGTGGAGGAACCTCAGAACCTCCGAGCCGCCTAGTATCACTGTTCAGAAATTACTCAAAATGAGAAGTCTCGAGTCCTTATGAGAAAGTTATCAGTTACTATAATCTAGAGTTGGAACTGTGTCAGGAAGTTGTCAACAGAACGGCTTTCTGATGGAAAATACTTTTTCCTCAAAATCAGATTTTTCTACAAACAAAAAAAAATTATGGTTACAAAAAAATCTACAACTCTTCACTTCTCTGTCTGTTTTGTACAGTAATCAGGGGGCAGCCTGATTGCATAAGGATACCAAGAGAATTGTTATGCCAATCTCTCTATTGCATTGGTACACACACATTTTTCTTTTCCAGTAGATGACTACAGAAATCTTTTAATCCTGATACCCAAAAGAACTCTTTAACTCTTTGACAACCTGAGGCCAAAAGAACTCTTTAACAGAAAGTGACATTTCCTGTCTTGTAGGGCGAATAGTTCTAAAGAAAGGAATTCAGATGGAATATTACGGAGAATGGTATATTTCCCTATGGCTTTATACAGATTGTACACAGACTACTGGGAAAGAAAAGGAAGGCTCACCTTTACGATGGTCAAGGCTTGCTGATGACTCCACTAGGGAGGGATCTCCAACAAGAGATCCTTCCCCGGTTGTGGTCAGCCCTTAAATGGAGTCTGGGAGAGGTGGAGCCAGACTCCACCCCTTCCCATCACACAGGTACATTACCTTCACCTGTGCCCTTGCAGCTGACTCAGTACTTGCCTCAGGCGATCAATCAGTGGGTCAGGCCGTGATTCAACAGTTCCCAAACACCATCTATACGTATCCACTGAAGTCAAATCCACATCGTCTCTCAAGTGAAGAAAATATTTGCTACATCTTTTCCCCCACTAATATGCAGTGCAAATGCTTAAAATTAATTCAGTACTAGCAACTTAAATAAGATGTGATATATTTCATTGTAAAACACAAGATCATTCAAACAATACAACCACAAATGAGATCTTTTTGTAAAATGACACATAGGCTGCCATAATTGTAAAAAAAAAAAAAAAACCAACAAAAAAAGCCGTAAAAATTATATTTGTTGGAAATGACGTTTTCTCATTTACAGACTAAATTTCAACAAATCACACTTTCCTAAGAGATTATGTACTGCTATAAATCCATGGGGTTTCTCAATGCGCTTGTAATATTTGGAAGATAACCATCACTCCTTATTTTTGTGATCCTGGATAAGTCTTAATAATGAACAATCCTTGGAGAATCATGTAATATGCATCCTTCCAATGCCTGCATTCAGTTGTATCATTTCTATTCATTCCACAGGTACCTCAATCAGAAAAGGAAAGTCCAGGATGGCATACCCCCTATAGGGAGTGAGGCCGGCAATCTGGTAACAACAAACAAGGAGAAGGCAGAGGTTCTTGGGTGTTTTTTTTTTTTTTTTTTTTTTTTTTTTTCTCT
>VXAB01001556.1:0-144899 GCA_013399175.1 Odontophorus gujanensis | reverse complement strand
TGTAATTCAACAGTTCCCCTACAACTGGAGTTGCAGGAACATGAATGCATGAATATATTTCTTAATAAGACATTTAGGAAAAAAAAAGGATAATCACCTTAAAACTTAATGCTGTCACAGGTTTAGATGAAGTATTTTTTGAGGGAATACACTGCTTGTGCTTGACCCTAGTCCTTCCTTAAATAAACATTAGAAGGTGAAAGCAGATTACTGTCACTGGAAATGTGGTTATCCTTCTGGGCCTTGGGGCAGGACAAAACCTTGGGTCTAGCGGCCAGATGGTTATTGCATCTAGTGCGCCTTCATAGGGAAGGGAGTTGAGCACCGTGAAGTTTTAGCAATGGATATGCATCACAGAACATCTTACAATACCAGTCTTATGATGCCTTCAGTGCAATTTATAGCAAAAAGAGGAAAGCCTAAGGCTTCAGAAGTCAGAAAATGAATTCTGACCAATAGGGGATCAGCACACAGTGTGCTGATTAATGACCTTTCCCCATCCACCCATGTGGAAACTCACAATCAGAAAAGTATTGGTTTGTTGTTTTTTTGTTGTTGTTGTTTTCAACTGCCATCAACTTCTTATTAGTTGAGGATCAGATTATGGATTTTACTGAGTTGCAGTGTATTTTAATATCCTTTTATAGTACAGTAATTGCATTGATTCCACCCTCATCATAACATCTAGGTGTTATTTCAATTTGTTTGTTGAAAATAAATACAAGAAAGCATGAAAAGTAAAATACTTCAGATTTCAGATTATAGAAAAAGACACAAAGGAAATTAGGTTGGTATTTGTATGAAGGTTAATGACCATTTACAGACTGTACTGTCTTAAAAAGTAGACCTAAACAAAAACTGAAATAACTGTATATGAATAAATAACTGATATGAATAAAATATTGCTTACATTTGCACATAAAGAAATAGAGAAAAAAAAAAAAAGGAAAAGAAAAAGAAAGGAACTAGAAAGCTTCATAAACCCTAGAGCAGCTTAACATGTGTAATTCCATTTTGTTCTAATTTTTGCATTTTATCCAATTCTAATCTATGGTGTCTCCAGGTTATGAGAACTAAAAAAATCACTCATTTCACTTCTTACCACTCTCAGATGGGCACCAAAATTTCTAAGTGATCATCATGTTAAATCACTCCACAGGATCAAAGAACAAAAAAATTGAAACCTGTTTGAACTTATTCTATGTAGGTTTTCCAGAAAGCCTTTCTGCAAGGATCTGAGACTAAATGGCAGGAAGATAAATAAACAAACAAACAAACAAACAAGCAAACCTTTGATTTTACAATGAAAAGATTATTGAAAAATGTGTGTAGATAAAAATGTTTTAGTCTGAAGGTAATACTAATCTTGTGCATTAACAACTCAAATAGAGGAGCTCACTGTACCAAGGTTTCTAATTGCCAAGGGATTCATTTAATAAATTTAATTAAATCAATCTTTCAGGATTCTTTATTATTACAATAAATTGAACTTCTGTTGGCAAGGAAGTATTTTTTTTATCCCAGTTTTGTCTCCTGATTATTTCCCTGTAAGTCTTTTTGGCTTCTCTTCAACAATTAGATTGTGACGCATTTCCTCATTTTGTTTAAATACATTAGTTGAAAAGATTTTCATATCCCTCTGCAACAAAAAACAACAGAAATGCATGAAAGACAGATGCAGCAACACAAACCTTGATAATAACCACTGCACATTCTAAGATTGCACATGGCCCTTATTTGTCTGGTCTGCAAATTAATTCTGGGGTTACCAAGTGCCAGAGCTCTGTAATATCTCAAAGCGTTACATCGAAAGTTCCAGAGATTTGGGAGATTCTAGTATACTATTAAGAAAAAGGTAAGAGTAATTTCAAAAAGCATGTCTCTTGGGGAAAAAGTAGAGTTAAAATGGGAAAGTCTTAATGGGAAAAAAAGGAGAAGAAAAAAAAAAGGAGAACACAGCTGACTGACCATCTGCTCCAAAAGAAGCATGAAGAAATCAATTGTCTTTCCAGTTGACTGTGGTATGCAGTTGCTGTTTGTAAATGGCAGTATTAAATTAGCTAAACAGACAACAGCAGCAAACTGACACTAAACTCTGGGGACAACCGTTTTTCCTCTTCAAACAGTTTCTCGTTGCAATAATTAACATATTCTTGCAGGAAATCCCTTTAGAATAAAAGTGTGGCTCTTTAAAATAACCCAGAGTTTGGATTGTGAACATGCCTGGTTTCTTAGTACTCAAAGTTTCATTTTCCCCTCTTATCACGGCTTGAATAAAGCCTTAGTATAGACATAGAATCATGAGATTCTGTTTGTGGGAACTGAAATTAAACAAAATCTTGTTCTCAAGAGAGTTCACCAAGTTCATCAACAGCAGTTACAATTTAGTCGTGGTCTCAATGACTGCAAACTTCTGGCTGTAAGTATTCCCTAAACAATTAAGACATGCTCTCTTCATCACACTGGATAACAGCAAGTGAAGCACTGACTATTTTAATAACCTTCATTCATGTCATGCAGAATTTCTCTCACAGGGGAAAGGAAGACTTTAGGGAAAGGAAAAGAGAAGACAAGCAAGCTTATCTGAAAATTTTTCGTAAGGACATTCTTTCCTACTTTTTGGTGGTGTTTTCAACAATCATCTGCAATTGAGCCATACGAAGAATGGCAAACTAAGGATAACATTTTACAGTTATAGTGGGCCACTTCTGCAGCAAATGTGCATAATCAGTGGGAACAACTTGTATGCATAAAGCCACCTCATCCCCAATGCTCTTTGTAACAGTAATCTAGACAAATAATTGATTCACAAATACCTTTAACAAATATAGAGCATTTGTACAGAGGAGACTTGTTAATCTAGATGCTTTAATCTCTTTTATTGGATAATATTTTGGCAAGTGCAGGCTAAAGCAACAAAGAGATTTAACCCCTAATTGACCTCATCACTTTATTCTAGAGATTTTGCTTAGGCTGTAGGTGAAAAGGGGTTCCCTTTGACCCAGACTAGACTTAGGCCTAACACATTTCACCACCCAGGAGGCTGTTTTGACATGAGGATCCCAGTCTCCCACTTGACACTGGTACCTCTCTGTTCACCTTGAACAACCAAGCCTGAGATTTTTCCCATTTGTTCCCTCTCAGAAAGCCACAAGGAAACTCAAAACCACTCCAGCCAAAAATACTCCAGAGCAGCATCTCTCCATACATAACACATTCTGTATCAGGGCAGCAGTGATTAAATATTTGTTTTATAACTTCACAATGGGATTAAGAATAACAAGAAAATGGTAAACACCTTTGAAGTCTTTCCTTGTCTTTGCTCTCAGCACCTGCAGGGCTTCCTCCTCTGCAGCTAACTGGCATAGTGCTGACAAGAAGTGCAGGGAGGCAGAGCTGGAGACAGGGCTGCAGCCTGATCAGGCACAGAGAGCCACTCCTCAGCAGTTTGACCACTGCATGGGATAGGGAGCAATCTGATTCAGAAAAAGCATCCTAATTTCAGATTTACTGGCAGGCCACTGCTGTGATCACAGTCCTTGTGCTGTTTCACTCCTATCTTTTGCAATCCTTTGCAAGCACGAATTTGGAACTGAAATGATTAAACAACGTAATTAGACATTTATTTTAACTCTGTGGGCCAACGTGTTGGCTGAGGCTTTGCAAATGATGAAAACCACAGCTGCCATGTTCAGCTTTGGGAGCAGCTCAGCTGCACTGTGTGTCATCACTTCCCATCCTGCTCTCTAGTTTTAATTAGACTCTCTTGCAGGCAACAAATCAGACTGATATTATTCCTAAATGCTGCAAGAAACCCAGAGCAAACTGTGAATGCTCAGGGAAAAACAAAGAGAGAAACTAGATGTTTGCACTCCTTAAGATACCAGGGCTTCGCAAACAAAATAGCCATGTTCAAGCAGAGGTGGCCTACCACAGCCACAGTGGTGTCACTCCAGATCTGAGGAATGGATACTGCTGAGCTCTCCATGGGAACAGACCTGGGTTGCCTAAGGCTCCTGACCTATGCTTTACCTCCACCTCCTTCCCTAAAATTCTTTCCCTGTGTTCCCAGGATAATGCTGCCCACACAGGCTATAACACCAGCCAGAAAAGAAAAAATAGCAGTGGGGATGCTTTGCTCATTTTTTCTACCAGTCAACTCAATGAGTTATCAGAACTTCTGAATTAAAAATTCCCAACAGTCTCACTTTTCACAAAAAGCAAAGGGTCAGATCAATTCCTCTTAATGTGAACACAAGAAAATCATTTGCTCTTCTTTATATGGTAGCACGGGGGCTTTAGATCCTCCAAATGAAAGACTCCTTGCATTTATGTACCTCTCCCCCCCACTTCCAAAAATTTCTCCTAAAAGCAATACTCTAAACCTCTCTTCTCTCTGCAAGTTCCCACTTTTCTTTAAGACAGATCCTTTTAACTGTGTGAGAGCATTCCAACCCCTGAGAAAGTTCCAGCAGGAACTTTCCTGGGAAAGCTACCCAGTAGTATGCCGTGTCCATGCAATATACATTGAAGGCAGTTTATGAGTTTCTCTAATTTTCACTCCTCATGACCTGCACCTTCCCCAGTTCTCCCCAGCAAAATGCTGAATGCAGCAGAATGCTCTGTGCATGACTGATCCAGAGGAAGCTGGATGGAAGAAATATTGCTATTAGGTAGAAGAACACAACTTAGTGCAGTGGGAAATGTTCAAGCAGGCCAGGCATTGCACTGCATCTTAAAGCGCAATCTTATTTCCCAGCAATTTCTGGTCAGCTGTGGCTGACCTACTACTAAGTGTGGTAGGAAGGGAGGAGCCACAGCCTCCTAAATAATAATAATAAATAAATAAATTCCATGCTAGACTGAAGCACTTATTCACATCCATAATAAGTATTAAGTACTCTTATAGCTAATTCTGATCAGCAGAATACTTCCAGACACGATACGGAACGATTCATTTTAGCAGGTCTCATTCTTTGAAAGAGGCAAACATTTATCTTCTAGGGTTTAGAACTTGACTAAAACAAACTAAGCACCTTCCAGATATTCTTTTACTAGTGCAATGATAAAATAAAAAAAAATATTCTCAATGAAAAATATTTCAGACCATTTGCAAATCAGCAGATCATTTTGCAGGAGGCACTGAACCATTCATACGCAGTATGAGCCATATAGTTACAAGTTAATTACAGAACAAACTGCTGTTTTGAAGGATGATTACAGATGAGGCCCTGGGTGTGCATATAACAAGATGCTTTAATTTGAGATGATCTTGGTCGGGGAAACAGCAAAGCAGTAGCTTTTCTCCTGACAAGATAGAGAGAAGCTGCTGTACAGGGGAGTAGGAAGCAGTATGATTATTGGCAAAATACTATCTCTGAGTTATCAGTACCCATTTGTTACCTGAGGAGATTGCTCATGGGAACAGTATCAACTGCATGATCCTGGTTCTGGAATTATTAATATTCTGATATAACCTTAATAGAGCAAAAGAGGTTGAATAATTAAAAATCATTTGATCTGGGGCTGCATGGATCCATTGGTAAACTCATCACTCTGGATTCACACACAGTTTCCTCAGGTGAAGGCAAACAAAAGGATTAATCACATGTAATGCCAGACTAATACAAACTGAGGAAGAAAACACTGCTTGAACAACTGCCTATTGACACACTGAAAAACAGATGCCTGTTTGCCAAGGCAGGCTGCTCCCTGAGCAGCTATCAGCTTGCAGCATGTATCTGCTCTTACAAAAAGAGTTTTAAGAGAATGTATTGAACAGCAAACAAAAATAGTAGCAAGAGCAAGCAGAGCTCTAACAGCTGCATTGCAGTAGATGTTTGTTTTGAATGTTGTAACAGAAAATGCTATCCAGTGCATCCCTTCAATTGGAAGGCCAGGATACTGCTAGTTCTTGGACTCCCACTGCCTGGGATGACAAAGCAATGAGCCTGTCAGGCAGGAAGAAAAAAGGAGAGAATTCTGCTGAGATGCTTCAAACAAAAGAACTTGAAGATTCCTATGATCAGCCTACATCTGATTAGACTGCAGGGGGTACACAGCACAGTGGAGAAGAAAGAGAGCACAGACAGATGGGAGCATTGAAGGCATATATGGGACACACGGGTACACAGGGCAGAGAGGGAAAGGGTTGGCAAGACACTGCACAGCAGAGAACTACTGCAGAGGACTGAACACTATGAACAAGAAATACTTTATAGAATAATAGATAGATAGCATAATAACAAAATAATAATAATAATAATAATTCAGTAAACAACCTTTAAGTCATTGCATCGGAGTTGCCCTTCCACATACTTCTCCAGGGCCTTGGGGTTACAGCTGGAAGGAACTGGTGCTAAGGTGGTTGTGCTACCTCTGCCCCAACAGAAATCCAATCTCTTGCCAGACACTCCCCTCTAATGAAATAAAGCCCACTGAAAGAGCTTACAATTTGTTGCTTGTTTTAAAGTGAATGCTACGAAGTCACGTTAGCACCTCCTGATGCTAACTACTGACCTGAGCTGTACCAGAAGAGGTGGGCAGGGCCTGTAATAGGCCTTAGTCAACTCAGGTTTTCCCGACACAATGGCACTCAGCAGCATTGAAAACCTGGAGGTGTTCACATCTCTTTGACATCCCCCAAAATCTGCACTGGCACTCTCCTACTCTTGTGCATGCTTGTTTCAGCCTGTGCAGCTAAGTGCCCAGCTCCCAGCGAAGTCTGAAGGAGATGCTGCAGACATTCCCCCACTGTCACCCTGAAGGCAGCCTGTTTCAAACAGGTCTCACAGTTTATGCAATTCACTCCAGATCAGACACACTTCAAAGTGGTGAGCATCCATAGAGGCAATGCCAGAAGGAACTCTCCCAATAGCAGACCTCCATTTCATTGGGCATCTCCCATCTCACCAGAGCTCTGAGCTCAGGTACCACACAATCCCAGCACAATTACAGTTTCTCAGAGGCAGATCACATACAAGCAACATCTTCCCACTAAAATCTAAATAGGTACATCTACAGTTTTATTACTCACTGCCTTCAAGCTACTTCAAAAATTAAAAATATCACGTTTATCTTTGTTGTTTTGTTGTTTTTTTTTTAATCCCCACTTGATTTCTCCATTGCAAAAAAAGAAGAAAAGATTAATTTTAAATGAACCATTTTTATGTAGCTCAACATCCTTTGTATTTTATTTATTTTATTAGATTCTGAATTCTCAGCTATTTTATCTGATCCATTAATTTTCTAAAAATTAATGGACCTGCTTTATTAATTTTCTTTCCTTCTTACTCTTGTCCAGTTAGTGAACCCTCTTAATAATTGGACCATAATAGCCAATCCTTGATTCTGTGATTATTTACATTTTTTATTTGTTCTTTTTTTACTGTTTTAATACACTATGTTAAGTGTCATTATCTCATCATTATTTTCTGAGCAAAAAGCCTTCTATTTATTTTAAATTCCCTTCCATCTCTAATTCAGGTTGACTGCTTGTAATTCTCTTTTCCTATTCATCTGATACTCATGGAAGAAGAGGGAAGGGATCTAAACTAAACAAGGAGAAAAATTCAGATCAGATGTTAGGAAGAAATTTTTTACTCAGAGGATAGTGAGGCACTGGCACAGGTTAATCAGAGAGGCTGTGGTTTTCCTATCCCTGAAGGCCTCCAAGACCAGGTTGGATGGAGTCCTGATGTGTTATGATGTGTTAAGTGGCAGCCCTGCCCATAGCATGATGTTGAAATTAGTTGGGCTTTAAGGTCCCCTCCAACCTAAGCCATTCTATGATTCCATAATTTTCTGATCTCCAAGGCACTCTCATTAAATCCTCAGCCCTTCTTTGACCATCTGAAGGCAGTCTACATGCTTCCCTGAATGTTTTCTGACAGCCTTTTTTAACTGTCTGGAGATCTTTTCAACAATATTTTGGATCTCAGATTCCTGATCCTTTTCCTTCCTTTAGAAGAATGACAGATACCAACTGTACATAGTTTTCTGAAATTCTAGTTCAATTTTGTCATCATCTCAATTTTCTTCACTCTGTATCTCTCATAGTTTGATTTACAAATTAAAAAATCTTCACTATAGAACTACTTGTGTTCTTAGAAAATTTAAAGAGATCTGACATATTTTAATTCAATCCAATGATTCTATTCTATTTCTATTCTCAGATCTTTTACCATGTTTCCAGTGCTTACTATGCTATCTCTCTACACAAAGGTAGACCCAAGAGCAGAAATAATGAATTATAATATTAGGAGACAGGAAGGGGTAAGACCAAAGAAAAGATGATTAAATATAAGCATCCATAGTAAAATCAAATTTCAATATCTATTAAGAAGATTTGGCAGATAATAACAAATAAAGACAACATAGACACTAACCTAAATAATAAATCTTGTAATACTAAACAATTCTGAAAAAAAAAGAAAAAGAAAAATTACTGTTTATATATCAGTTAAACATATTTCCAAGAACTTATGACACTAATGCACCCAACTCTAAAATGCAGTGATGACAGCCTCCACCCTCAACAAAGGTGAGCTGTCTTTCCTGAGCTGATCAAGTCCAAGCTTATTCCACACACCCTAATATTCATACCATTCATATTCAGTTTGGACTTTGACCACACTGCTTCAGTTAATGCACCTGCAAGCTGTGCTTCTTTAGCATAATTTCTGCATTACATTACAGCCCTCTTTGTCACCCTCCTGCTGACAGATTTGTTCAGAAAGTCATACA
Source organism: Odontophorus gujanensis (assembly GCA_013399175.1). Taxonomy (NCBI): domain Eukaryota; kingdom Metazoa; phylum Chordata; class Aves; order Galliformes; family Odontophoridae; genus Odontophorus; species Odontophorus gujanensis. Next base: position 136,154 of record VXAB01001556.1, on the reverse strand, counting down.
TGTGGAAGGCTGGCAAAACAGGAAAGGCAAGAATGTTTGTAGCTGTGTCTTTTGAGGAGAACGAAGTATATTATTTGAATTGTCAGTATAGGTGATAGTACTTTGGTAAAGCTTTTCTCCACAACATCAAACATACTAGCTTAATGAGGTGAAGATGAGCTGTAGCAGTTCAAAATTAAAGGCAACATTTAGAGTGGCAAAGTCTAAGAAAAGCTTTTGCGGAAATAACTTCGATGATAAAAAAAAAANAAAAAAAAAAAAAAAAAAAAAAAAAACAACAACAAAGACTATTCTGATCTATTTGCATATAATTCATTTAACCTTTCTATTTTTACCTAAGGAAACTGAATTGACAGAATGAATTCAGTTTGAACAGGATTAGAAAATTGCAAAGCATATAATGCACCGGTCAGCACGTCACATCATGCATTGAAGATACCGTAGCAGGAGTCCTCTGAACAAAGATGTAAACAGTAAAGATAAGGACCTATATTTTAAAAGAATCCATCAAAATAATACATTTTATTTCTCTGTTTTGTCATCTGTTTGTTTCTGAATAAAGGAAAAATAGCTGGTATTTGCTCAAGAATGAACATTAAGAGCTTATACCCAGGCAGGAGCAAGAACACTAAAACATTTCTGATGCAGATTATTTAAGAAGAAAAGGCAACCAAAGAATCCCAAATGTTCCCAGAGGTCCCTGTACTGGAACACAATATCAGTTTACAGATTTTTCCAACATCAAACATTTCACTCCATGCATGAAAGTTAACTCACGAGTTTGAGCTGCTAGTCAAAAGTAGAATGTCAAACACTGTTCTTCTACACACAGAAGATCACAGGAATGTATGAAGTCACCATGACATAAATACAGGAAAGAACCTGCGCAGTCTCAATGTCAGCAGTCACACAAGGCCATAGAGGGACCTGTGCTGCTCCATGCAGCCCTTCCAGCACCAGAAATACTGTGGGTTTCTATAGGAATCCCAATAATGGGCACCTGGTCAGCAAGCAATGGGCTCTTTGACAATATTAAAAAAGAGCTGCAAATCCTATAGAAGCTGGTAGATGTAAAAAAGTAAATTAAGTCTTCTCCCATTTTGCCCATGAACTATATTACACCCTTTCAAAAGCAATATCCTCACTTTTTCAGTTTTCCGAAGGAATACAACTTCATTTATTTATTCTCAGCTTTTAAAAAGCCTCACATCAGGGATATTTGCACAGGGACTGCCTTTACTGGCAATTGCAGAAACAGAAAATCTTTGAATGAAGAAAGGTATCAAGCTTTCTCTCCTATATTAGCCTGAAGTTAACAACATTTATGGTTGGCTTTTTTTATCCCTTAACATTTCCTGTTCAGGAATCAGAAAAGCTGTTCTCTTTATATAATTTTTTCCTTAAATTGCTGTTTTCAATTTACATAATGTATCATTTAAGTAAAGGTAAAGAAGCATTTCATCTTGATAATTTCTGCCAGAGCTGAGATTGCAAAATTGCTTCTTGTTAGAAGGAAATTTTTAAAAAGTGCAATCACTGCAACTTTCCAGATGGGAACTAACATATTTTCAGTGCACTGCAATAGTGTGTTATAGCTATGCTTGCTATTCAGATCAGACTAAGAAATGTTAGTTCCAGCTGAGGTAATTTTAACGATCCCAATCCCTCACTTCCATAAATATATAAAATGGACTATATATATATAATATATACATGCACACACACAGTTAGTTAGTTCCTTGACTTTACTTTTCGTCTTGAGTGTAAAAAATGCTCTAAAATTTGACTGCATGTTCTTTCTCTATTGCTCTTATGTCATTAAAGCTGATTCTTTTCTCCAGCCTCTGAAGAATTCAATTCTTTATCCAGAACATATGTTTTATATATATTTATCAGTTTTTACCCCTTCCAAAATTGAATTCTTGTCTATTATAAATCACAGGTAACCTACAGTACAAATCATACCAGTACATTTGATCTATTCAGAAGGCCAGATCTAAGAAAACACAGAATTTCTTGCAAGAAAAACACGGAGGTTCATGTCTAATTCTTCTGTGGGATTAGTCTTTTATTGCCAGAAATAGTTGTGTCATTATGTTGAATAGTATCAGGCAGTTCATAAGTCTGGCAATTGATCTATAGTTATATATTGTTTGTACAGGTTTAGTTTGACTCAGCCAAGCATATGACGCACATACTTCTTTTTAAATTCACAGTTTACATGCTTCAATCAGACAGAGAAAGCTTGACAATGCATTGCCACTTGACTACTTAAAAAATAACCAGTCACTTACAAGCAACAGTGAACATACAGAGGACGCTGGTTTATACAGTCTCTTTCCCTGACTTAACCAAGAGTGATTGTAGGGCTCAAACACTCTTAGTCATAGAATCATAGGGGTTGGAAGGGACCTCAAGAGATCATCGAGTCCAACCCTCCTGCCAAAGTAGGTTCCCTACACCAGGTCACACAGGTAGGTGTCCAGGCGGGTCTTGAATATCTCCTGAGAAGAAGATTCCACAACTCCCCTGGGCAGCCTGTACCAGTGCTCTGTCACCCTCACCGTAAAGAAGTTCTTGCGCACGTGTGCTGCATTGTTCTTGCACAACTGTGTTGCAGTTTCTGCCCGTTCCCCCTTGTCCTGTCTCCACACACTGCTGAAAAGAGTCTGGCCTCTCCACTTTGTCCCCCACACCTCAGATATTTATAAACCTGGATCAGGTCCCCTCTGTCTTCTTTTCTCAAGGCTAAAGAGACCAGGTTCACTTAGCCTTTCTTCATAGGGGAGATCCTCCAGGCCCTCCACCATCTTTGTGGCCCTGCGCTGGACTCTTTCCAAGTGATCCCTGTCTTTTTTATACTGGGGAGAACTGATCTCTTCAACTGGTGATGATCAGGATCTCCTTTGTTTAGCTGGACTCTTCCATGCTCCCACTGTATCTCAAGGCAAGCAAGGTCTGGAGCTGTATAGCCCTGTGCAGATGGTTAGCAGAGCAGAAAAATTTTGCTTGATAAGATTAAAATATGACAAAACTCCTAATTGTTTCACAGAAAATTTTAAAACCTAACCATTTTAGAGATCTATTTTTCAGTGTCTTTGTTTTTCAAGGTAAGTTTTTTAACAGACAAAACCTATACATTACAGTAGAAAATAAAAATCTGTGATAACTTCATTTTTGATAACATCTCACTTGGTCCAAACAAGCTCAATAAAACATTTCAACTAACAACTCCAGTGCTTTCCTTACATTTAATGGCAATGACCTGGACTTAAGCGATGTGCAAGAATGCAGTGAAATCAACCACCTGCACAAAAGGGTCAGAAAGATTGCCTGTTTGATGTCAGAACTGAAGGACTACAAAGAGCACAAAGTATATCCAGAATACACAGGCTTCAGCCATATGGTCAATGACTCCTGAAGCTATCGCTGTGTCTTAGTCTTGGTGGAATAATTTGTCTTATGCCTTAGGTGATTTATTTGTATGCTACCACTGGGATGCCATCACATGCTGTGGAGTTCACATGTGATGGTGCCAGAAAGATCATTTACATACAATGTCTGAGATGTTAAATGTATTTAGTGAGGGAATATCTTAGGGTTATTTCCTATACAACAAGAAGCACTTGCAAAGGGCCAATCTGCAGTGATGCATTATTTCATTTTGAAATACAGGTATTAATCGCATTCCATGCCATCAATGGTAGTTAAGTTTGATGTTCAGCTAGAACTGTTTAACTCTGAGGGTTAGGCCAGTGCAACTTGCTTTCAACACAGTTTGCAGCATTCCTCTATTTATTCACAATTCAACTCGAAGCTCCTTGTCTGCTTTTACCTGCTTAATGATCAGATAAAAGTAGAGTCCCTTAATCAAGGAACACGAGGGCTTTTCCATGCCCTTCTGCAGCCTAGTGCACCTACAGTATGGGCTAAACTCACCCAGGATCTCTGACTGCTGCTGAGACCAGCTGCCACAGAACTGAGTAATGCCATTATCTTCTCTTGCCCTCCAGTGAAGGAGACTATGTACTGAGACAGCACCCAGCAGCAACTCCCAGGAACTACCTGGCTAACTGATTGGAGCCAAAAGCACTCCAGAAACTACATTAGATGTTAAAATTTTAGTATAGATGTAGTCATAAAGAAATAAAATCAATAAAGAAAAAAACCTATGTCTTCATTACATTGTCTAAACACTGCACTGCTTAGTATATGGACTGCTCTGGGGGCTCCTAGATGAGTACATAAGGGGTGTTTCTCTTCCACACCATGTACTTGAAAGAGGTTTATCAAACTACCTGAAGAGTTAATGAATAAAGTCATTTGGGACAAAATAAACATGAATAAATTGTTCTTGCACTTATTCAATAACTGAAAACTCATCATAATGTTATTTACTTTTCAGACAATTTCAGTTCTGATTAACTAGAGCATCCTCCTTCAGGAGTGCTCTTGAGCACATCCTCAAGTCCCACTGAAGTCAATTACTAAGTTAGTTGAGGGAATCAATTATGAAGAGAGATCTGGGTGTCACATTGGACAAAAGTAAGAAGGAATTGAAAAGCAGAGAAGGAAAGAAAAAACTGAAAATCCTAACCTTGAAAAAATAAAAATAAAAAAGAACAATGGAGGGAGGGCAGGGATTTGAAATTAAACCACTTGGCCTTGGCCAACCCACTCTACTGTGGCCATCGTAGGGATCTGCACTACACTCCTCATTAGCTCCAGAACAAATATCTTTCGTACTTCTCTCACTTCTTCATGACTTCCACAAAATGCTTTGTTCTATGCACATTCCCAGAGAAAATCTTTAAACAAACATGCTAATAGCAGAACACAAATCAATCTGTAGTCTGAGTTAACTACCTGTGAATGTAACTAATTTTAATATATTAATGTAATAGCTATTAACTGAATGTTGAGAAAAGGAAAGACTTTTTACTAGGGTAACACAAGAGCAGTCTATTTGCAAGGACATAACCAATACTTGTGGTGAAGATCCATGAAAATGAATTAAACACATGATTAAGTAATGATTCGGTTGATTTGCTCAATTTAACACATTTTGCTCTTGTGGTAATGGAAGTATGAGATACTCACTTTATATAATTTACTCAATGAATTTGACTTTCATGTGAACAAAGTAACAATAAATCATGCTGCATGAAACAAGGACGTTTCACTAAGGGAGTATTCAGACTCACTCCTGCAGATCTCACTTTGAGCACCTGTAACCTATCAACGCCACGGGGTGTTTCTGCCTATCTCAGAAAGGGATTTAAGAGATGAGGATGCAAGAGAGGAGCTCAAAGGGAAACGCTGAGAAGACAGCATATACCTATCTTTTTTCAAATCTCCCTTTCCATTTAACTCAGGGCTATAGTGAGGCTAAGATTTCCTGGTGAGCTGTCGCTAAGATAATTTGTTCTGAGAATTGCATTGGTCTCATTTTTCCAGCACAACTCCTGCAGCTTTGCCTCTGACAACAGCAGTTCTCTCCTCCTAAGAGGATTTTTGCATGGCCATTGCTCTTCCACTCCAACAGAGCACTTAAGTAACCACAGCCAGCAGTTGCTGGCTAGGTATCTAAAATATACATACAGAACAGGAACAAAAATTTTCATATCTAAGTTTCAGTGTATCTAATTATTAGGCTTTGCTCAGAGATGACTTAGAGAACTGGACAAACCATTGAAGCCTGTCACTTTCCAAACCTTTCTCAGCAGACACAGATATTTCACCCAGATTTCAGAATCTTTTAAATCAGCTTCTCTCTCAATCACCATTTGTGCTAGCAAGCTTGTCATTTGTGCTCATGATTATATTTGAGTCATTGACCCAAAAAGTCTAGTCAATCATATTTCAGAATGCAGCTCACTGTCAACAACCTATGAAAAGGGCAAGATAAAGGACACTTTACACAACAGCTGATTGAAAAAAAGCTAACAGACATAGCATTCTACGAGAGGTCACAAGTTTAGTACAAGTGAAAGCAAAATACAGGTAAACAAATTCAGAATCATCAGTACTAATATCTTGACTAACCCAGCTAGGTGGATATTAAAGTTCTCTACTTGCCTGTTCCAACTACATTCAATCTCTTATAGTAGGGTGGGTAAAAGTCAACATTTACTGAACTTGTAGCAGACAATACTAGAGTAAGGGATTTAACCATCTAGAGTGCAATCAATTAATTTTACTAACAATAAAAATACTAGGTAAAAGTCAAGAGAACCGAAATCATAATTTGTTTCTCAGAAAATAATAACATCCATTAAGAACACTGGGAATTCATATTTACACTTGAAATGGCAGGAATAGACTTTTTCTAATGATCTGCATCCCTTCTTCTTTCAGTTAAGTATTGCTATCAGGAATTAGTGTTCTGAGCTTTACAAAATATTTCTGAGTTTCACAGTTCCTATTGCATGTCTTCACTCAATAAATTGACATCTGGTAACTTGCATCAATATGCATGTTGTAAAGTGGGCAGGGGTCTTTCAAAAATTTTTATAGGCAAGTGCTCTGTTAGTCTAGTAAATAAAAGGACGTAGGATTTACCTCAGACTGTCATCAGTTGGGTATATTTTTGTTTTGGTTTCACTTGTTTGTTTGGTTAATAAAAGCATATACAACACCATGGAGACCCAAGTTGTTTGTGCTGTTTTGGCACGCTCTCTCAATGTTGTGCTTGACTCTTCAGAGTGAGGAGTTTCTTGTCATCTGAAAAAGAGAATACTTGAATACATTTTTAATGAATTTTCTGTAGTTAGAAGTGAAATTTTCTCAGCTCATATAGCAAAACTCTCCAGAGATCAAGAAGAAAAAGTCATATAAGAAGCATATCCAAAAGTTAAACAAATGTCATTGAATAAGCTTGGAAACATTTCCCATCCTTGTGCCTTTGGCATTGTGTTCCAGCAGTTTCACGCTTGCTAGTTTTCCAGTGAGACACCTTTGTCAACATCCCTTGGAGCAGCAGTGAAAATACAGCACTTCCATCAGTTTAGAGACAGCTAAGCAATAGAAGGAAGTCTCCTGCTCTTCTTAAAAGACTACCCTTCAGCTTTGCTTACCAACATATGGAACCTTCTAACCTTTAATGTAATATCTCCACATCTTTCTTGCTTAACCAGTTACTTTTGGCTCTCACACCAGTATGAACTCTTTGCTCCCTCTTGAACTTTTCCAGTCTCCCTCAGCTGTGCTCTCTCGAGTGAAGACAATGGAACTGCCCATCCACATGTCTGCAGTGGCCATCATTCTTACATATGCTACCAAAAAATTGTGGATCTCATCCAGACTATTCCAAGCTGTTCCATCACATCTATCTGCAGCTGGTTGGTTTCTTGGACAGCTTTATTCTGATCATCTCACATGACCTAACGCACTAAGCTGGTTTTACCTTTAATATATTCCAGGTCACCACTCAGTAGATGAACAGCGATATTCAGGACTTATTAGAAGAACAGCATACTTACCCATATCTTCTTCAGAGCTGTTCCAGCAAAGAATCCCAAAGTGTTTCTGTGAGACTAAGTCCTGCAGAAAGGAAGGAGAAAAGGGGCAGAGAAGAGTGGAAGGCAAAAAGCCAGAACCTGAATTCCTCAATCAATTTTTTCTCTTATGCGGATTAACCACTATGTATAAAAGTAGAACATTTTAATGGGAGTTGGGAGAACCTGTTCCCTGGTCAGTCTCAGGCTTTTTACAGAGCACTCACAGAAGAAACCCAAGCTCTTCACACCTGACCAAAAATAAACCTACAAGAACAATCTCACATTCCCTCCTGCCAGAAGCAAGCCCTGGTGCTTTCAAGAATCATAAATCACACTCAAGCCCTGCACCTGAAGGCATTCACAGCTGTTGATAATGATTGACTTAGGAGGTACCTGACACCAATCCTGAGAAAAATTCCCAACTGCTTTCAGGCTGTAGATGAATTCCCTTAACACTGCTAGGAGCTGGAGCTCTGACTTCCAAAAAACCCACTCCCAGCATCCTCTGAAATCAACAGCAACTTTTCTGGGATGCTGCACAGGCTTTACAAGTAGCCTGACAGTAGAACTACCTGCCAAATCAAAACAAGTGCCATTAATAAAACATGTGATGTGGGGTAGCATCGTGCCATACAGCATTAAATGGCAGCATAAGCACAAACAGCTAGTTTGCACATCAGGCTTGTAAAGTACACCCACAGAAGCCAGGAGAAAGGGTTGCAGAATCTCTCAAATCTAAGAAATAGCTGTGGCTGTCAAACACAGCAGATTTCTCAGTGTCAAAATCTGTCCCTGAAGCAAACAGCAATTACAGCACTTTGAAGTACTGTAAGCCATTCTGACAGCTCTCATCTCAGCCTGCAAAAAAGATTTGATGTTCCTGACCACCCATAGAAAAAGAAATAAGGGTGCCCCACTCCCTGACCTGCACAGGTCACTGCACATACTGAAAAGATTTCTCCATACATCTCTCTCCCTGCGCATATTTACTGTTAGGTAAATTTTCAGTCCTCACTGAAACATAGTTTCTGCAAGTCTAAAGAATGCTTTCTGATGCATGGGAGCTGCATCAGGCCTGGGCATAGATCATTAGAAAGTCACCTTTGGTCATGTAATGAAGGAGAGCAGGTGACAACAGACCTGATGGTAGATAAAGCAAGAAGTAAGCACTGATTACAGCACACCTCAAGGAAAGAAATAAAATAGGATGAAGTGGGCACCACTACTATAAGTATTATTTGATTCTGCTGCTCTGAGAGAAGTGGGGTATTTGTTCAGCTCTCAGCTGGTTAACCTAGTGAGACACAGCTTGACAATGGTACATTAGTAAATCAGTGCCATTCAAATAATTGTATGACAGATTACCATTCATCACATTGCTAATGAAATTCTTCCCTTCATCTGCCCAGATGTAAAGCATTAGGTTGATTGATTCATTAACAACATCCTCTCAGCACTAGCTGCAGGAGGATCTGTACCAAAGTTATGCTTCTTCCTCTCCCTGCTTCAGACCATAGTTAGAAAGACAACTGTTTAAGAACTCTCACAATTGTATTTTATTTGACATCAGCAATATACACTGGAGTATAATAGGAACAATTTTTGCACAATCTTTCTTGCAAGATGGATTTATTTTCCAAATACAGAGATGTTCATTATACAGGAAGGTAACAGTTAAGCTGCACAATAGCAAAACAAGTTGACAGCTATCAAACCACCCTTTAAGTTTGTTAGTATAGTCAGGTGACCAGCACTAAATATACGCAATTCAAAAAATTTAGTTAACCTCTGATTCTTCCAATTTTCCAGCCACATTGTTCCACGCAACAAAAACATGTGTGAAGAATAACATAAAATAATTCAATCTCAAGGCTTCCCTTGCCGTGACTTCCTTTCTGTTTTTGCCCATGTATGAGTCAATACAATTTGCCATGGCACAAACTTTTGCAGCATGCATCTAGGATGTTCACATATTGCAGAAATAAACAGGTTGGGAGATTTGGGTCTTCTGTAAGAGGTTGTTAAAGAGGTATTTCCATCTGGTGGTTCAGTGTATTACTTTCTGCATGCCACAAGTTTTATGGGAAAATAAAGGCTAAAATGCTTCAGAAGCTTCATCTTTTTCACTGGGACTATTTCTTACAGTGGTCTAAGCTTAGACCCAAATGCTTCAGTTACAATGGACAGAGCTTCACAGGAAAAGCTTACAATTAATTAAAAAACCTGCCAATGTTAACTTTCTCCTGGTTTTGTGTCATTGAGGGTTTTTTTTTTCTTTTCCAACTTAAGAATGACACACAGCTCTTTAAGCTGCTGTATCCACAACAGAATTTACCCTTTCCTTTCAGTTCATCAGCTGGCACAGCCGTTACACTTTGAATTAGCCACTGTCACAGAAAGTAGTACCTCCCTGAGCACCATGATTTAAGGATTCAAGGAAAAATATTGTCTGTGTTATTTGTTACATGTAGATAAAGGTGAGGAGAAACACAGGAACTGTACCATACACTGAGTCAACTAGAACATGAATGATGTATTTATCACCAGTAAGTAAATATTTTGCCTGCAGCCAGACTGTTCACATACTGTCACCGTTCTGTGTATCTGCTAATGAAGCTACACTCTTCAGACACTTACAAATGAAGAGTACTGGCCACAGAAGTGTTACCACATACCTTTCACCACACTGTATAATTTTTACTCTGGCCAAAGCCAGTTACTGATACTGCCTACTTAGTTTCTAATCAGCGTTTCCCCATTTGGCATCAGGGAGAGTAAAGTAGCTTCATGCCAATACAATAAAATCAATATAAATTACTTAAAATTACTTAAAAAAACACTGCAAAAAGAAGTATGACATACTGAAGCATGTGCTCAGAGATCATACATTTAGTGTTTTTTAAATAGTTAACAAGCAGCTCTTAATAGCTCTTATATCTTACCTCAGCAAAATGCCTACATCTTCAGGGCTCAGCCGTTCCTACCCAGAAAAGGGCTACCTCCTCCTGCTGAACAGATATACAGTGAGGTGAGGAACCCACCTATTTTATTTTATTTTATTTTATATAAATGAGATCAGAAGTTAGTGTGGAGGTGAGAAAGTAGGGGGAACTGAGCTTGGTCATTTTCACAAATGTGAAGAAAATGTGTAATGGAGAAGAGTCAAAGAGTGTCATTACACTCTGTCACTACATAGTGTAATGGAGAAGAGTCAGAGAGAAAGCACTATTTGCAATGTTTAAGTTACAGCAAGGCAACTCATAGGGGCATAGGAGCTATATCTGTAAAATCAGAGATGTTATTTTGCTTCTGGGAAAGCCCACAGGCTGCTAGCATCGGCTTCAGGAGCAGATCTTGCATGGCTGGACTCTTTTTTGCGTGTTTTTTTTTGTTGTTGTTTTTTTTTTGTTAATCACTGTAAGAAAACAACCACAGAGTCCATGGATATTTACCAAAAAGCAGCATGCTCAGTTTCATTACCATGCATACACATGTCTGTCCTACTTCTCTCCATATAAGAGCAATTAGCAGATGTCCAAGAAAGCTAGAGTGCAGTAAACCTTGATCCACCTTTGAGAAGAGTGCTGCTACAGCCAGTAGCAGCAGTGCTGAGCTGAAGGAGGTTTCTTCATCTCCAGTCTGACTTATTTTGTACTCCAAGAAGGCATTTTCCATCCTACACACAGCACTCTGAGGGCCCTGATTCACGGCAGTACAGCTTGGATGCACAGCATGGATGCGTCCCAGCTGGCAGTCACTGCTAGCTCTAATCTTTCTAGTCTTCCAGTCACAGCATCAGAAGCCTTAGGACAGATTAAGTGTGCCAGTCCTCAGGCAGGATTTGCAACTGGTGTTGAATTCCATATAACACACAGCTTGCATCTAAGCCTCCCAGTTGGGAAGAAGTTGAAGTGGCAATACACAAGGCTTAAGCCAGTATAAGATCTGCACCCTTTCTGAAAGATGGAAACTCATCTTTTTTCCATCTCCTGTTTCCGACTATTGGTTCCTACCTTCTCCCACATAAGCAACAAGAGATCTCATGCAGCCAAACAGTCTGCTACAAATTCATCTTTTCCTATCACAAGATCCATGCTGTGCAAGTGCCAAGGTTGAGGATCTTCAAATGCAGCTGTACTCCACAAACTGTTGTTCTGATCAGATTACTGACCAGAGAAAAACCTGATGCTATAAAACTCCCTTGAATCAAAGTACAAGAATAAAGTCTTCAGATTTTGTAGGAAGGCATAATTGTTTAAAAACCTGGCTGGCATTGTAAAGAAAGCTTTTGTTGCTATCTTTTTTTCCCTCCTCCTAAAACTGAGCTAAACCAGAGACGTCAATCTACGTTTTGGTCACTTAAACATAAAGTCAATTAAATGCTAAAAGTTCTAAAGTACTTCATTAATGAAAGTGAACTATATGGAATCCCTGAAAGATAAAGAATGTTACTGTTGCATTTTTGGCAGAGAAATTTTCTAAATCAGAGAGAAACAGTGATGCTTAATAAAACTCAGTTTTTTTCCTTTAGTATTCTGCCTCCTAATTCTTCCTGAATGACTATGAAAATACCCTTTTTAATGAAAACAACTGCAATGGAACATAAATGTTTCTAAGAAAACATTAGCAACTTCTTTTCTTTATTACTTTCTCATTATAGTCATAATGAATAAATAATTATTTCTAGGCTGTTTCCTGCCAGACGCTGCTCCAGTACCTCTAATAGGACATATCTTAAAATAACTGCTTGGTAGCAAGTAACTAAATTTTTCATCATTACTGATGTATTCCTTTTTCTTCATTTTCTCTTGCTTCAAATAACTTGACTTAAACTCCTTCATAAATCCTAGCCTTTTTGTATTTCATTTTTTTTATCCATTATCTGTCATTGATGTAATTGACAAAATCACCTTTGTAGCAGTAAAAGTGACCACATAGGGCAACTGAGGTTCCAGAAAGCCTGTGAAAAGCCTCTTGTTTAAAGACACCACACTAAGAATAAGAATCCTCTAGTTGGCTTGGGCTGCATTAAAGTTGTTGTGAAATTACATCAGTCTCAACCTTTTCACCACCTCCTTTGTAGAAGCACTAACAACAGTGAGCCAGATCAGAAAAGTGATCCAGCTGACTGCTAACTCAGACAAAAGATAAACTTGCTTTTAGCTAGACAAGTTATTTCAGCCAAATCACCATCATCACATGGGTACACCTCCCAGCACAAAACAATAAGGCAGGAACACTACCTTTAGCAGTAATACAGTTTTATGGTGGAGTAATAATGGTCCAAATGATGCAGTGCATAATAATGTAGTCTGCCTGGTGCAGTTCTTCAGAGGCTGGTAGTACATAAGCCAAATCCCATCCACAGTCCCTTCAAATATAACATATTCTCAGAGACTGAATTAGGCACAAGTATTCATTTCCACCATAATTGCATCTGGTATTGATCTCCAAAGGCACCCACTGGTTACAAAAGGATGCTATAATATAATTCTATGGGAACTATGGCTATTCAAAACTCTTCTAACCTCTTCAAACCACTGGTGCCTGAATACATTGCCATAAATAGATAGAATATGAATTGCATGTATGTACAAAAAAAATTAACTTTAAGTACAAAATGATTTATTTAAAAACCTCACAAAGTCTAGCAGCTAGGTTTTCAAGCTTGTAACTGTAAAACAGATTATATTGTATTTTGAAAGTAATGTAATACATACTTGTACATGTTCTTGATTTCCAAGTGCTCCATACTCCTGCATCTTTACTTACCATGGAGATGAGATGGTAGTACAAGATTTCAAGGCAAGACAAGTCAGTACTCATTTTAATTTTACAGTGCATTGAACTCAGAAGTCCAGCTGAGTGCTTCATGCAGTCACCTGCTTCTTCTACCAGTCTTCAACTAAGATTTTTCCAAGGACAAATATATATTCACAAATAAGATTAATTATCTTCTTTATGCCAAATGACCATCTACAGAATGCTATGCCAGTTAACAGCACTTACTTAAACATGGATACAACATTTACTAAAACACACAGCAAATGCTGAAACAGATCAACAATAGCAAGACTAACAACAGGAGATAACCCAGGTCTGTGTGCCAGTTGAGTGCAGTACTTTTTTTCCTCAGGATTTTTTCTTGAAAATGGAGATATGAAAATTAAAATAAATAAATAAATAAATAAATAAATAACACCTACCTCACACAGTGCTTTGTATCCAGAAAGATAGCCTTTCAAAGTAAGACTGCTTGCAAATGCATCTGGAGCCCGCTTCCCTCTCAATACAGAGATTTGAATATTATCATAAATATGTATAAAGGATGTGATCACAGTAGTATTTTTAAATGCTAAATTTATGCTGCTATTTGAAGAGATCATTCAATAGCTGGTGGGAGTTTGGTTATTCTCCTCAAAAGGGAATCTCCAGAGCTTTGTTGTTTTTTGTTTTTTATTTTACCCAGTTATTTTTATTTCAAAAAATGCTGTGATGATCCTGGTTTCTCTTTCACAAAACAATGAAAACAGAATTCTGACCAGAAAACATAGCGAGCTGCAGTGGATAGTAACTGGCTTGCTTTGAAGGAAGTCCTCTCTAGCAGAGTAACATAAAAAGAATAAGAAAGTGCACGAGAAATTTTCAGATGCATTCAGTTAGACTAGAATATCAAACTAATCAATTCTGAAAATGGTACCTACCACATCTTCTAATCCATGTGAACACAAAGTATATTTCACAAGTTCCATCAATTTAACAAGAATCGCATTTTTTGTTCCCTCTAGTTAAGGACACATTAAAAACGTTACCAAAGATGAATCTTTTTCTGAATTCTCTGTACTTCACACTACTCACGCTTGCTTGCAATGTGCCAAAAATTTACTTTCAAAGTCTGATGAATGCAAAACACGCTAAAACTGCACGGCACACTCACATTCTCCAAAAGTGCAACAACTTGCTTCTGAGTAGAGACCTAGAAATGAAGACTTAGTGATGACTTAGAAGAATTAGTGCATATCAGACTCTTCCAAAATGATACACTTTTCCTTCTAGAAGGACCAGCAGAACGTCCTGTTTGATTGTACTTAAGTCAATAAAAAAACCCACATTGATGTTAGTACAACATGAAGGTAGTAGAAGTTGGTAGTAGAACCTTCCTCACAACAATCTAAACATAGGTAACCTACTTTGGAATCACATTGTGAAGGAAATATCAGGTCTTAAAAAAATTAAAAAACACATTTGAGAAAGATAAAGAGGCTGTCATCACCTAACTGATTGCTTCTTTCCTAGTCTTCACTCTTAGTTGTTGTTTTTTATTTGTTTGTTTGTTTTAATGATACTCATAAATCCATTTAACGATTGAATTTGCCCTAAGTTTACCAACTTTATGCCCCTCTACTTTATGCCCATCAGACAATCCAGAGAAACACCTCCCATTCTCCACACCTCCCATGAGGTCATGCAGATTTACTGCCACATGCATCTGCAGATCTCCAGTATTTGGTTTTACCCACATCATCTTAAACATTATACTTCATCTAGGCTTCTCAGTAATGCATTTATCATTTTCTTAATCCGACATTTTAATTTTAGTATTAAAAAAATCTAAGAACAATATTTTTTAGCTATCTATGTTGTAATTGTAACAGTATTAGTCATAGAACTGGTATTCATTTGAATGGAAGTTCCCTCCACTTCCAATAGCAGAAGTCAGACAGTAACGTTAGAATGTGGATAAATATACACTGTAGATTCTGATATTCTTACACGATATGCAGTCTGTTCACTACATCATACAGTGCACTGCATCAGACAGACATACAGGAGGTATGCAAGAACACAGAAGAAAACAGAATTTTGCACATATTCAAAAGATGAGTACATTAATTTTTCTCTGAAAACACTGGTTAAATCCTATTACCTATTCATACTTGGCTTTCTCAGCTTTTCACTAAGTTCATCCTACGTAATGAAAATGATGAGACTCCCAAGCCTACATCTGAACTCCCTTTTAAGCTCCTGTTACACAAAAAGCTTTGGCCACATTCCTTATTAAAATATTTGCCTCTTTTGTTCAATTATCATCTGATCTACTTGTCCAATTGTAAGGTAATGTAGACTGAATTACATAACAGTTTCCAAAACCCGCTTTTTCTCTGGAAAATCATGCAGAAGAAGAAATCCAGAGTATCTCAGAAATGTGCCACTGATTTCCAATTGATGAAGACAAGTCCATTTTGTAGGAGAAAAGTCAGACTCCAGTTCAGTTGCTGAACTCCAAGAGCTCAGTTCACCACGCAGGATAGGGGTCTAGGTTTGCCTTCATTGTTCTAGTAATTGCAGTGAGAACTCTTAATAGTGTGCTAATATAAATTTGACCTTAAAAAGTTGACCTCACAATTGACTATGAAATACACTTCAGTGTGTGTGATGGCAGTCTTCTTGAACCGAGCTTTTAACTGGCTTTCTCAGCTGACTCCATTACTGGCTGGGGCTGCATCCCTGAAATCTGTGGGAGTTTTGCTGTTGGTAATAATGTCTCCGAGGAAACAGCAGTCAGTGGGCTTGATCTCTGTTTCCTGGTAGGGCTTTTTGTCTCTCTATACACTTTTCTTTCCTCGTAATAAAGATGACTGAAGGAGTTGGTTAGTTCTAAATCATTATGTTACTGTCAAGAAAACCAGTACTAATAAATAAATAAATAAATAAATAAAACACAATTCCTGTAAAGTTTATTACATCAAAATCAGCCCTAGAAACTTATGTGGGCACTAAAATGACACAAGCAACATTCTCCCTTTGGATTTTATTTATCAGTGTTGAATATTTGACCCTCTATATTTAGTATATTCCTGAATTTTATTATTTTTATTCATGCTGCTGAATTGCACTGTATTCAGAACCTGACAGTATTTCTGAGTATACTGCAGGCTGTTTACTGTTTCTGATCATTCTGCTAAGAGATTAAATACGATGAAAAACTCCCTATTTACATTGCCCTTACGTACTTCAGAAAGCTAGTTATGATAATTTCCTTGTATGCTGTAACACAATAATGTAGCACAATACAATAAATTAATCCTAGGCTCATTATGTCTTTTCTTATATTTCACTTTGAATACAAACATGCAAGCATTGGATGGTAATTCAGGAATTGATTGATGGGTTAAAAATATATTTGTTCTGAGATATCATGAAAACTTCTTGTAACAGGGAAGCATAGAAATTAGTATGTTGAATTTAAGTCATTACTGAAATCATTTTCTACTTCTCATAAGTGACCTTATGAAACAGTACCTACACATGAATTTAAATAGCACATTTACTTGACTAAACAGCCTGAACCAGTGTTGGTTCTACTGAACAATTCACAAAAAAAGCTTGTTATATGAGTGGTACTGGGGGGGGAAATAGGTGAAAGAAACAGCTGTTTTGAGTGGATCAATTAGAGTTCTGTCTGAGAGAAAACATCCTCATTTTTCATCAGAGAGAAAAGCAAAGAGTAACTTCAGTAACTTTTGGAGCAAACACTAGGTTCTCAACACATTATAGAGTCATTGTTCTTCTTCACACTAGAAAAAATTTCTTTTGTGGAATTGTGATCACCAGTTACCAGAGGATTAGTTTTTTCTTCCAGCCTCACAAAATAAATAAATGATCTCTGTTGTAGAGTGTCTGCCATTCTGATAATCTGCAATAATATGACAAACTTAAGGAAGAACAGTCACAGTTCCTAGTGACACATCTGAAGGTGCAAACTACCGCAGCTAGACAACCCGCATGTGTGCTTCATTTTCAATCCTGCGTTTCTGAGTGTGTAATGATTTTCTAAGGAGCACTGTAATCACAGGATTCTTCTAGATATACAAGGTGAGGACGCTGCCTATCTTCTTGAGAACATCTCTTAAGTGAACAAAAAAAGAGTAAGGTAACTGTTTATACTACTACATCTTAATAAAGGCAAGTAAGACATTCCAAATCTATGTGTCCTACCATATACATTCCAGTGTTATCCAAGAAACAGTAGCCTAGAATCCATACTACCTGCTGTACTACACGTCTCACAATCTCCAAGGTCTTATAAACTAGCAGGTCAGATTCTCAGCTGCAAAATGGCTACAATGTTTGGATCAATTGAAATATATTGTCACTGTACACAGATTCTCGTCCCAGTTCTGTGTAGGGTTGTCTTGATTATCCCAGCTGCTCGTGGTTTCCATCAGACTCTCAGACACTTTATCAATACTTAAGCAGAGAACTCCAGAACACCTACCTTGATGGCCCCAGCATAAAACTTTGACAATAGGCTACCAATCTGCTATACGTCAGTTAACTCCAGGCAAAGGACAATCAGCTTCTTCCCAGCCCTTTAAAAACACAGCCAGATCACAGCTGAGAATTTGGCCTTTGATTTTCACTTTTCACCTGTGCAGACATGCTAACCATCTGCCTAGCCCAATGGATCGGTGCAAAAACCTTCAGACTGATTACCAGCATACCCTCCGCTCATGCAGGCGAAAAGAACACTTGACAAAATTTTTAATCAGGCTTAAACTGTTCACTTTTTTAAAAAATAAAGAAAAATAGTTATCTGTTTGTACATTGTACCACTAAGGAAAAAAACTCACAGTGTAAGATAAATTAATGGACCATAAACATTCCTGGCATTTCCCCTGTTTCACCTAGAAAAGTTTCATTTATTTACGTCAGTGTTCCTTCAAAAAAGGGTGTCTCATATTCAAAGTTGTGCCATAGCCACACACATCAAAGCTCAGGAAAATATTTTCCTTGATTATGAAGCCACTTCAAAATTTCTTGAAAATTTAACTTGACTCAAACATTATATAATAAAAGAAGGAGAAAGATGTGTTCAAAGGAAATCAGAGGTGTCTGACTGAAAAATATGGAAAACAAACAAAACTGAACAACAACCAACAAATACAGAAGTATCCAAAGGAAAGAACACATAATTCCAAAATTTGAACACTGTGAGCCTGGTCCTATTCTACCACAAGAGGTGTAATTTAGGAATAAATCCACTTAATCTGGTCAGCAAGGTCTAAGAAGAATCACATTTAAGATCACCTTAACAAACAAGAAATATCCAATTTTGAGAATTATGTCAGATTTCAGATTTTATAAGTTTCATTCATTCTTACTTTGAAGTGAGAATTTCCAAGATTGCAATGCAAAATAATGCTTCATAAAAATATATGGAGCTCTACAACTCCTTTGCATAACTTTTCTGGAGTTGCACTTTCCCAGGCTGGACATTATTTTCTTTTTCCAGTTCTCATTTTCCCCCAATTCTGTCAATTTTAGCCTAGCACAGAAAGTCCTTTTCTAGCAGGTACTGTCAAAATATTCAGGACATGGGCTTTGAAGTCAAGAAATGCAATGCCACGTCCAGATGACAGTGCTAGGTGCCTCAGGGATCCATGATAATCAACATGCATAATTCATAGCAGTGGATATGAGTTCCACTGCACAGTTGTGCACCTCTGTCTTTGATTTTTGCCCATGCATGTTCCTCCCAAAGGCAAGTAGTCTGTCTGAAGAGTGATGATTGATTCCTAGCTGAAGGGAGGAAGACAATTCTGTTACCTATTATTCGGAATTACCTCATTATCCCCACAAACTCCAGCCTTTATAATGGGAAAGTAGCACACAGCTTTTATAAATAAGAATTACTGACTTTTTAAATAGTTTCAAAAGAAGAAACTCTGCATCAAATGTGAGTATAATTTAGGAACTACTACATAGCAGCAAAACTACATTAGACTTTCCGATTTTTCCATGGTATCCTTGGATAGATACACCACCCAGTAGACCATGTTAAATGCTCCAAAGGTAACAGGAAATAAAATTCGTGCATATTTGTCTATCTTACTAGTGCCAGAATGAGAGGCAGGAGGAACAGGTGGTGTGACAGCAGATGGTTTTGCAGATGCTCCTAATGTATGAGGTGTGGTGGTTTGAATCTGCTCCAGTCTAGATCCAAGCAAGTGCTGAATGGAAGGGGATCCAACTGTGGCATGCTGGGATACAAATCCAGTTAAAATTGGGGTAGAAGGAGGAGCTGGAGGGGTAGCTCTTGCAGAAGATAATGTCTCTGATGCATTAATGCGTGTGAAAGGGTTGGGACTTGATGCAGAAAGGGAGCGGGGTGTAATGTCAGAAGACCCCTGAGCTACAGAGGGAGGCTGGATGGAACTGTGCCTTGTGTCAATTCGACTCCCACCATCAGCGTCTGACTGTACTGTGGCGTTTGTTCTTTTCCTCACATTTGAATTGGCATCTGTACTCTGCAAAGTTAGAAAAAATATATACTAGTCATTCTTAGAATAAACAGATGAATAGAAGCAATGGAAACTTTATAATCAAGTATTAATAGAAAAATACTCACAAATAACAATAGTAGCTTGATCTTGAAGCACAGAACTGTCACGTGTTCATGGATAGAGTTTTAATAGTATATAAAGTGTAAAAGCATATAAGAATTCCTTTTACCTGTGGCTGTAATACAGGTAAACATACCTGACACTTTACACTCAATGTGATACCTATGTAAACCTAGTACCATGAAGCTAAACATTCTTGGCCTGTTTTTTTTTCAGGCTCACCCTCAAAGAAAATTCTGTTTGCATATTTCTCTGATAATATAGAAATATTCTAGAACTGACTTACCAGCCACAATGGTTTACTTTTGTATTTTTATCTCTAGAAACATCACTACCATATATTAAGAACTCTAGACATCTTCTAGAGCAGAGACTATGAAAATGCCATCATTTACTAAGCCACGTTCCCCCTTTTCCTGTTCCTTCAGAAATAAAGCCAATGCATTCTCATATTAACCACACGCAGTAAATTATCCTGTTGTAAATGAACCAGTGAATAAATCAGTTTTCCATACGCTACACCTTTCCAGTTATTAACTAAGAAAAGTGGTGAATTCTCAGTCTTCAGGCAAGTCTGGATGTCATTCTGAAGATATACGTAAGTCAAATAGTACTTATTAGGCTATATAAGAAACTGAATACAACAAAGAATTTAGAGATGGCAAATGCAGCAGGGTTTAATATTTGGCTAACTTATGAAAGTTCTTCAGTGTTCTTCTCTGCATTTAAAAGTAAACCTAGCCATGCCTTCCTCCTTCTGGAAATGTACCTGAAAAGCAGACTTTTGAACCATCAGCCCTGCACTTTCTAGGTATGAATATATTTTGCAAAGAGGTATACTGCTTGTCAAGAGACGTGGATTTAATCGCTGGTAGGATACATACACTCTACAGAAGCAACACAGGTCTAAATACAGATAGAATTAAATAACCCTTTGCTATACATCAAAAATCACATTTTGCACATCTCTAATCTATGATAATCAAGCATCACTTTCCATCATCACATGCTGCTGTAGCTTTGACTCCTTTACTTTTCCCTATATGTGAACATGTATTCCTTATTAAATGTTATCAAGATCATCCAATTCTTCTATGTTAGTCCCTTCCTTACATCATCGGAATATTTCACCTAAATACTCCCTTGTACCAACATCGTTAATAAAAATATTAAATAATGTTGATCCCCCAACCAAGCCTTAAAGAACCAATTTCTGTTGACATCAACAAAGGCCAGATTAACCACTACACTATGAAACATACTCAAATGCTACATTTGATTTGTAACAAGTTAAAATAATACAGGTGTTTCAGTTGTGGTGCTTTTATCACTAGTAAAAGGATATTGTGGTAACCTGAATAATAAAATTATTCATCGTAGAATCATAGAACACATTGAGTTGGAAGAGACCAATAATAATCATCAAGTCCAACTCCTGGCTCCATACAGGAACACCCAAAAATCAAACCATATTTTTGAAGCATTGTCCAGACAATTCTCGAACTCCAGCAGCTGGAGGCTGCAACCACTGCCCTGGTGTGCCTGCTCCATTCCAACTACCCTCTAGTGGAGAACGTTATACTAACACCCAACCTGATCCCCTGATACAGTTCCATGCTGCTCCCTTGGATCCTGACACTGTCACCAGAGACCAGAGCTCAACACTGCCCCATTGCTCCCATCATGAGGAGCTGTAGACCACCACGAGGTCACCCCTTAAGCAAGGGAGTGTAAAAAATACTTGCTGCCTCCTAAAAATATTCTACTTGTTTGGTGTTGGATTTTTTTTCAAATAACAGCAAGAAGCACAAACCTCCTGATAATCAGTAACTTTTAATTTGGAGGTATGAGAGCAAGAAATAAAACATAAAAATCAAATGGAAATCAAATTAAATGCAACCCAAGAAATGAAGGGATTATGCAAGTAAAGACTCTTTTTCAAGGGCAAGTCAGGAAAACACTCAATTATCCTGAGCCAACACAGAGCTGCTGCACTGCTCCAGATGGGGCTCCACAGGAAACACTGAGTCCACATTTTTTACATTTGCACTTAGGATTCAGAATGGAACTCACTTTCTGGAGACATTTGGGCGAGATTTTTGGGAGACATTTAAAATGCTGTAGTTAAGTAATGCAAATTGAAGTCTGAGAACTCTCAGCAAATGCGGTGCTTCACTGCATGCAACACCAGCCAGCCAGTGTGTTTGATGAAGATCATCTTTTTACAAAACAGGCCAACTTAACGCATATGTAAATGGCATATCACCCTTACTTTGAAACAGCCTATCAATTTGACCAGCTGCATACTTCACAACCAGTAGCAAACTACAAGTTCTAAGTACTATGCTTCACTGTATCCTATTGCAAGAGGATGCCATCTTTCAGAAGACATTCATAATTGCTTCCATTAGTTCATATAAAATATAAAAAAGTATATTTATAGACATTTAAAGAGCACCCACCCTACACATTAGAATACTTCGACCAGGGAGAATAGAAATGGATGCTCAAATACTGCTGAGCAAGGAAATAAAAAAATCTGTTTACATTCCCATCTCCTGGAAAAGTACTTATACTCAACATGAAATGCACCTCAGCTTCCCTATTTGTTGAAAACAGCTGGAACAGAGTAACTATGACTAGCAGTTCCTGAAGCCCAAACTTATGCATCTGAAGTCCAGTGCCATGTAAATCAAAGGCCTGTTGTTTTGAGAGTCAGCAAATGACTTGCCAACTCAAATTTACTTGAGAACGTAGAAACTTATATCACAATCAGTGAAACAACATGCAGCATTGCAAACAACTTTTGAAACTTTTACTGTATTACAAAGTCATATAAATTATTGTTTATTTTTTAGCACACATGCTATTTTGCAGGTTGTTTTTTTTTTTTCTTTTAGAACAACCTTAACTGAAATATCAAAATAATACATTCAGTATGAACTATTTTCATGTAAGGAAGTCCTGATGCAAGATGCCATTTTGCTAGTCCCAGAGCAGAAAATCCACTATACTTGGCATGAAGACAACTAACCAAATCTCCTCACAGGTATGTGTAAAATGTAGTAATTAATGCTGCTTCCTTCCCCTGACAAGTGGATTCGCATGCAATTGACCATGAATAATAAAACAAGCAAAGTTGTTAGCATACTTCAAAATAAACCCACACAATCTACTGTTAAATGCTGTAGCAGGTTTATGGAGCAAATCTGATGGTCAGCACCTACGATGGAATGTAAACCACAGATCTCTCCATCTCAAAAAAAAATAAAAAATCCACTCACAGATCACTTGCCTTTCTATTTAAGCTCAACTACGATGGGTACTGCTGTTTACTACCATACTAAAATGATGCACAAATATACGTCAATCTAAACTCTTCCATATTTAACAAGGTTGGCACTCTATAAACAGATGCTCACATAACATGGAAATTCTGAAACTTCTTTCAGCCTACATAAGCATTTACTCGAGAAAAAAAAAAAACAAAACAACAAACTACTGGATTGTTTTGTATGTATTACCAGTTTTTTGACAAGCGAGCCAACTTTGCACTTCAATGAAGTCAGATTGCAAATTTAGAATGAACTGAAGTAGCGTGCAGCAGCTGAGCTGAGATTCATGGGAATCATCAACACAGCAACACACAGCACGGAACTGACAAACTTAGTCATCTTCTTACAGAACAAAGAGAGATGATAACAGTCACAGTACATCTTTCCTATGATAAGGCCAACCTAGAATCTGTAAAACAAGAAAGAATACTATTTGAAAGTCACATGCTGAGTCCTGGGGAGAACATAGTAACAATAAAAGCACATGCCAGGACATCAGGCAACTTTATCTTTATGACTGCATTTAAGTATGTAAACACCAGCAAAGCTGCAATCTGTGAAAAATGTTGTGTTGGTACAGCATTCTACAGTTAGATCCTTCCGACATTTGTGCTCCACACAGAAACTTTCAATAATTCCCTGCAATTTTAAACTGTTTTGTAGTTTGCATAATAGGTACGTCCTGTTGGGATTAGAAACCAAAATAAAGCAGTTCCTACTGTCCACTCTTAACAAAGATTCAGTATTATTCAAAATTAAAATTTTCTTCATAGGCTTCTGACCATGACATCTTCTGAAAAGCAGGTATATATTAAAGCTAGGGTCATATACCTGCAACATAATCCAGAACTGTAATTCTAATCAGCCTCACATTCTTTGGAAAATAGTTCAGCAGTTCTAGGATTGGGTAAATGAAACTCTAGCAACCCCATCCTGCTACTAAATCTCCTCTCTTTTAGTTTGAAGCCAATTCTCCTTGTCCTATTCACAAAAGACCCTGCTAAAGAGTCTGTCCACTTCCTTTTTATAGTCCCCCTTTAGATACCAAAAGACTGCTACCAGTTCACCTCACAGCTTTCTCTTCTCCGGGTTTAAAATCCCCAGCTCTCCAACCTGCCCTCATAGGAGAGGTGTTCCATTCTGTGGATCATTTTTGTAGCCCACCTCTAGACATACTCCATCTAGCCCCCATCTCTTCTGTTGTGAGGACTCCACATCTGGATGGAGCACCCAGGCAAGGTGGCACCAGTGCGAGAGGCAGGATCACCTCCCTTGATCTGCTGCTGGTCACACTTCTTTTGACGTAGTCCAGGATATGGTGGGCTCTCTGGTCTGCATGGGCACATTGATGGCTCACATCCAGCTTACCATCCACCAGTACCTTCAAATGCTTTTCAGGAAAGCTACACTCTATCCTTACATCCCCTAGCTTATATTGGTAGCGAGGGGTTGCCACATCCCTGGTGCAAAACCTTGCACTCGTATTTGCTGAACCTCACGAGGGTCACCTGGGCCTTCTGCTCAAGCCTATCTAGACATCACTGGATGGCATCCCATCTATCCCACATGTCCACCACAGCACACAGTTTGCTGTCATCTGCAGAATTCCTGAGGGTACACTTGATCCCACCGTCAGCTCACTACAACCTCCCTACAGTTAGTTATAGAGAGTAATGAGGTCTTCCCTGAGCCTCCTCTGCTCCAGACTGAACAATCTCAGTTTCTTCAGCTGCTCCTTATATGGCCTGTGCTCCAAACCTCTCACCAGCTTTGTTGCCCTTCTCTGGGCACACTCCAGGGCCTTGACATCTTTCTTGCAGTGAAGGGCCCAAAGATGAACACAATACTCAAGGTGTAGCCTCACCAGTGAGTACAGAAAGATAATTACTTCCCTGCTCCTACTAGTAGCACTATTTCTGATAAAGGCCAGGATGCCATTGGCCTTCTTGGCCACCTAGATGATCACAGTTTTGGGAACTTACTTTCCTGAAGGTTAAAAACAAAACAAACACCTGAATAGGGTACCATAATCAAAGTAGTTTTAAAGTTACACAGAAGAATATTAGTTATGTATTAGAGTAGTCAAGAATATAATAAAGAGATGTTACATCCTATAAGGGAATGAAAAGTGAAGAGTAAAGAAATATTTTTATGCCTCAACATTGATTTTGCAAGACCAATCTTAGTTTTTTATAACAGTATTATTAAGCCTTCTACGTAACACATGTAAATTAATATATCAGAAAATCAGAGATGTGCTAGATGAAAGCATAAGTTTCCAAAACTGGAGGACTTCAGTTAATTCATAGAAAAATTCATGCAAAAATTGGAAGGCTTAAAGAAATCAAAACCTGGCATTATGTACTGTTTAGCTGCAACGTGAAAACTGTTTGTGTAGTAATTAGCCAATATTTTCCTATTAAACTCCACCACAGTGCTTTTTTATCCCTCCCATTGCTTCCTAAAACAGCTTGTTCTTCTAGGAGGACATTACATACCCTGCCAAATTCACACCATTTGACATTTACCAGGGAAGTAGCATGTTGTCATCAGTGTAAATAATGCTGCTAATCCCAATTCCCACTGAGTCACCATATTGCTGTGCTGCTAGTAAATGCATTACTTGGAAGAGAAATCTAGTATGGTTTACTATTATGTTGTATAGCCAGTCAATCAAATTTTTTACTGGAATAGTAGTAGAGGTTTTGTTTTGCATTACAGAGCCCTGGAATATGAACAAGTAAAAGATACACCTGCCACAAAACACCGTGTATTCTGGTTTGTAGCGTTTGCAATGCAGACTCTCTGGGGAGAAAAAGAGAGGGCAGGTAAGCTGTAACAGCCAGTCCACCATACATGGTGCTGATTTAACTATCACAATCAAGAGATGGGAGGGGAGAAAAGCTAAGAAGAGCATTCCGTCTTCTATGGCACATGCCTAAAAGCACTTGATGTGAAAGAAAAGTGAATTCAAAGTTAGAGACACATGAGTAAAAAAATTAGAAAGTGTTTTTTTCCAAAAAATGGATGCCAAACCTATGCCAGAGAAATCCATCCACTTGTTCTGTAGTTAAGAGCCATATATATATATATATGCGTATGTATATACATATGTGCACACATGTATATATAAACTCACACATATAGTCTTACGGATTTTATTTATGGCAAAAATGAAAGAACTGAAAACAGAATTACAGGGCAAAAAATCTACTAGGATAGGTTGCATGATAGTTGTGGAGGTGTACTGTATAATATCTATGAAAGGAAGAACAGCTGATTAGGGATGAAAGAGACTCATTATTTTTTCCAATTTTTTTGTGACCTTAAAGCTGTATTTAAATTTGCTTCAGTAGTTTGCTGAAAATGCCTTGAACAGTTCTTGCCTCTTAGATTTTCCCAAGTTTCTCAACACTTATTTCTTCTAATTCCAATTTTCCCAGAGTAAAAATGAAGTCAGCTAGAAATCTCACACATAGCTGTGCAACGGAACTGCAATTCAGTGACACTGGGCTCACAAGTATTGAAAACTCATTGTGGAGGAGAAACAAAACTGAAATTTAAATATACATACAGAAAACATTTTTAGCAGAAAATCTGAAGAGGCTTGAGTTCATAAGCATCATTTTATACTAATCATCATGAGGAAACACTATAAATTCCCTAAGATTTTGCATAATAAGTAATGTAAATCTGAAAATCTTTTGCATATTTTTACTACAAAAAGAAAAGAAGAAAAAAAACAGTAGTTGCAATTAGATCAATACAAGACCTTACTGAATGCCTACAACTTCCAAGGAAAGTAATTTTTATTACCCAACAGAAACTTGAATTGTTTGTTCTAATGATGAAATCATAAGGAGTGCCTTTTTTTAGAAGAACAGCATAATGACAAACTTTAGAATTTTTATTTTTTATTAAAAACAATAGAGTTTAATACTCTCTAGAATAATCACTTGAGAGATTGGCATTACCAAGTTATGTTTTGGTTTCCAAAATAAAAGCCTTATCCTAATACCATATAAATTCCGTCTGTAACTACAGCAAACACCATCAAGTCTTTGAGCATCAGGTACATAATAGCAGAGCATCTCTTTCATATTCCCTTGCCCACAGTTATGGTTGTTCATTATAATACTTACAGATGATTGAAGGGTGATCAATTAACACATTACCAAGGAAGGCTTGGAGGAGGTAGCACTAAAGAAGGATTTCTTGTTTGGTTATAAACCAGGTGTTGAAATTAAACAGCACCTTTTTGTGCATATCAGAAAAAATCATTTCCACTTTGAATACTGAAGCCCCATTTCACAACTTTGAATTCCAGCAGTTCTGTTCAATTTATCACCACCCAGCTATTTTTCTGGAATTCAATGGAGTTTACATCACACATAAGTTGGAACAGAATCTAGCCTCAAACCTAATTCTACATTGTGTACTTTCAATAATTACTCTGCTCACTTGGCAGAAGACAAATGTCTCCACTTCCAGTGTAAATTTATTTCACACTCAAATGTCTTAAAGGTAAAGTGGAGTCAGGTGCTTGGAAAAAGACCAGAGTTTTTAATGTAATACTTCGATTTATGCTCTTCAGAAAGGTACATCATGTAAAATATTAAGAAAAATATGTAAAATTTTTGACCTGTCATTTATGCCCCAATCACTGTGTTGTTCTAATCACTTAGCCATGTAGAGAGTCCAGGAGCTAAGAGTGCTGACAGCCTACCAAAACAAGTTGAAAAACATACAAAAAAAAATAAATCCTTATTAGCAGTGATGGTTAGGTACAAAAACACTTCAAGAACAATTTTGGATCTACATATTCTGCCTTCAGGTATCCAAAGTTCTCACTAAATCACTACAGCATTATCCCAGGTAGCCCTTCTCTCCTATCCTTCAAATAGCATTCAGTTTAATGTATGTCATTTGTTTATAACCTGCATTTACTCTTATTCTACTGGCATAGCATACTGGCATAATGCCAGCATTATGACTGTACATCCCTGACAAGCGAAAGTGTTAGCTAATTGAGCTAAAGCAACAGAAAACTGATGACATGACAAATAAATTATTCACACAGCACAGGGACCCCCCCTTCTTATAGTCTTGTTGTTCCATTTGCACAAACTCCACTCATCTGATGATCAGAAGACCTTAACAAGTATCTGAGATTTATATATCACTACCTTAAAAATAATCCATAATAAGACTAGACAATGGAGAATTAGTAAAACAGTAAAAAAGTTTATTTTAAAAACTGAAATGCTTTGCCATCTCCAGGACTATTTATGTCTTACAGAAGAGACTATTTATCCAGATAATGAAGTCAATAGGCAGGCCACTCCTTTGTGGTTTAAGTATCCCAACTGAGACATGGCTGCTCCTCAAATAACTCCCTCCTCATATGAAACAAATGGGGTTAGTTTCTCCATTTGCTGAGAGAATGGAAGCCAATATACTTTCAGAACAACAATCACAAGAAAACAGAGAACACTGTTTATATAGTCATGAGGAACACATATCACGCCAGTACGCATGTTCCAAGTAAGGACAGGAATGTGCATCTGTGAGACAGCAAGAGGCCTGACCCTCAAGTTCCTTCATTAAATGCTATATGGCCTACACAACACGATATGACATTCAACTGACTTCAGAAAACAGAAAATTTGGGAATTAAAATCTCCTTGAAATCAACTCTGAAGAAATTATTCCATTCAAAAAGTTTGTTCAAGTCTGACCTGTTTTTTTCAAGTTTCACTCTCTTGAAATAAACATCTGAGTTTGAGGCTCATGCTAACAGTGTTTAGAAGTCTGTTTTTGAAGAATATTTTTCGGTAACATTTTTCATCTCCAAAATTGGTAAGCCTTTAAAAATAAACTTCACAGGAATACAGGGAAAAGGAAACAGTGCAGAAGCATAAAAATAGACTCAAGAGTCCAATAACAAACTATAAATCATTCATTTCCATCACACACTGACTTGCAACATCATTTCTGCTTTTACTAAAGAAAGGAGTTCAGAATGCTTTGGGACAGGTTCATTCCTTCCAGACCTAAAAGCAATTAAGCTTGGTCCCATGACAATGATATCCCAGAAGACAACGGTGTTAATCAGTTTTTCCTTGATCTCTAGCAACTATGCTAACAGTAGAATTTCTAGCACAGTAATGTCAGTACAGTACAGGTCGTTTTTTTGTTGTTGTTGTTTTAATTAAAAAAATAAAAAACACACCACCTGGCTTAAGAAATCAAATTCTATTATTTAGCTATGGAAAAAAATGGACAGTCTACTGTCCCACATTCTTTGTGTACCACAAATCTGTAGTGAAGCAGGGATTTTAACCTCCAGTAATCCAGCACTGATTAAACAGTATACATGGGGAAAAATCAGATTCATAAGACATAAGATTCAAGATTATCCTTTTAGACATAGAACTAAAATATTAAGGAGAAAGACCATATTACAGATCAGGTTGGAAAGCAAAGTACCAGTCAAATTAGCTTCTAAAGACTGTTCTGCGCAGCAGGACATAAGGACAGAAGAGATCATCTAGTCATTGAAGGCACTGCCTGATAGCTAAGTCTTTTTTAACACATCGATGGGTTCATTCTCGACATCTCTCCCAGAAAAACAAAGACAAATGTTAACATAGGCATGACTACAGAAAACACAATATCAGTCCAAATAATGTTATTCTCACTGTTGTACAAACTCATAGCATTAATGTATAAACCTTCCAAATGCTAGCTTGCTTCCTCAAGCATTTTCAAGATCCCCAAATCTGTCAGCAGACTACAAAATCTACCTCAGATATGTTTGTTTACCAGTGGAATAGAGCTGTTCACACCTTAAGCTTCCTAGCTTTGAAGTCTGATGAAACTGCGTGTGGTCTGTTGCTGATGCTGAGGGATTTTGTTTGTTTTAAAATAGCTTATCCAAAACATTTGTGTAAATGGTTTAGTACAAGACCAATACATAGCAATTGAACATGAATCAAAACAAGTATTTTAAACCTATGCCCTTATTACCTGAGAAAACTACTATTTTTTTCCTTGGGATTTAATTACATTTTATAAATACATCTAGTATTATCTGCTATAATGCAATTTACTTTTCTACAGACCCAGGTAAAACCTGACTGCCTCCAAAACAAATGCTTTTTAACACTTCTCAGAGTGTCTGAGGTACTATATTAAACTGTATGCTGCACAGTTAAGATTAGCCAGACAAACTAATGACACTAATACCTCTGTGCACGAGAAGAACCACATGCTGAAATAAGCATATTTTTCTTATTCCTGACTCTTGCTAGCAGCAAACAGAGTGACATGTAATAAACTCATCAAGAGCACCTCTATCCTTTAAGTTGAATTGGGAGCTAGCAGAACAACATAGCTAAAAGACTGAAAACTATAGTGATATATGGTAGGAGAGCAAAGAAGAAATAAAATTGAAGTGGGTGGACAGCAACCAAGGAGTGATATCAAATGGATTGGGTGGGAAAGCAAAAAGAGTAAAGGAAAGAGACAAACAAGATGTAGAAAGACACAGAAGACAAAATTGCCAAGAGTTCATCTAAAACAGTAGCTCTTAAATCATTGCTCAGTCAAAGGAAATTACAAAAACTAGTCTGACATGAAGAGCGAATTATGATGCTGCTGTCAGTGTCATACTTCTTGAGTGACGTTGCCAGGAGAGCCAGTCATAACTGAGAGTTACTGGCCTACCATATGGTGAGTACAAGTGCTGGAATGACTTTGTCTGATGAATAGGAGAAGGAATGTAGGTGCAAGCAAGGACAGAGGAATTGAAAAAGGAAGGGAAGGAGAATCACCAGTGAGCTCAACTGGAAACAAGATCAAGCCCTTTATTATCTGGTTCATGCTCTGAGGTAACTATCTATCACATAGTCTCACAACCTGCAGCACTATGGAAGTTGAAAAGCATTTTGATAAAGAGCCCCAGAATCTTTTCCAGAGTTGAGATGAGCTCCTGTGCAGATACATAGGTAACATAAAAATGACATCTATGGAGGACATGAAAGTTTCATCCAGCATTCTTTAAAAACTTCCTGAAATTGTCACTGATTAAGAAAGAAAATTCTACATAGGCAATAAGTGCAATGAAAGGAGAACAGTGATGGCTAAGGAAATTCTCTGAGGTATAACTGGAATGCTTTAGCATATTCTAATTCATTAAAAGAAAATTATAAAAGATAACATGTTGTCTATATAATCTGTAATATCTTGTCTGTATTATCAGTCCAAGCACCAAGCAGAATTCATAAAGGGAAAGAAAGTTTCCTAAAGATATCCATTCTAAGTGACTCTCACCAAAACACAACTAAGTACGGAAGAGACGGCAGGTACGGACAGACATAACCTCCTCCTCCAATCTCTAATTCTGCAGGTAAAAATAAAATAAAGTTTTACAAGATTTTTTCATTTTATATGGTGTAACATTAGCCTCGCACAATGCTCATTTATAATCCATGCAGGAGAAAAATTTGTCTGCCAGACACTTGTAACAAATCCAGATCCAGATTCCGAAGAATGAGGCGAGCACTGGAATGGTAGAGGAAGATTTGGGGCTTAGAAGAAAAAGTTAAAGGAATGCTCTTGTTGAGTAATGCTACACACACACACACACACACACACACAAATAAATAAATAAAATAAACTGGAAACTATTTGTATAAACTGAAAACATACCGTGTGTGGCTCCTCTATACTTTTTTCTCTTTGTATTGGAGCAACTGGAAATTCAAGGAGGGATTTTACTGTCTTCCTTTTGGCTCTTTCCATTTGAATATTAGTAAAATAGTTCACAGCAGCAAACTCGATAAGAGCAGAAAACACAAAGGCAAAGCACACTGCTATGAACCAGTCCATGGCAGTAGCATAGGATACTTTTGGCAGTGAGTGTCTTGCACTGATGCTCAATGTCGTCATCGTCAACACTGTGGTTATCCCTTCGAAGAGACAAAGCAAAAGGACTGCTGAATGCAAGTAAATTAGAGAGAGAATATAAAAGTAAACTAACAGCTTCAAACAAAGAATTTCACATCACCTAGAAGTGATTTAAGTCACTTTGCACCTCTGATTGTAAAACCCATAATTATAAATGAAAAAGCAGTTACACTGAACAATATTATAACAAAAGCCACTCCAGTAAATGCGGCACTTACGATCTTGACACCAAATGGAAGAAAACAAATCTCCTATTTAGTTAAAAAAAAATACACAAATGAATGTAATAATACTGGAGATTCTCACATTTAAATCAATACAGGAAACACAGTATAAGATAACTCATCTACATTTTTCCAGCACTGCAAATGATGTACTGTGTAATTCTACTGAGATAAGAGCAAGGTACAGATGTTGCCATCAGACAGTGCATCCTGTGTTCACTTGATAGGACAATCTTAAGAACTTCTGAGACCCTATTCTCAGCAACCAGCTCTTCTTAAAAATGAACTGCCAAGTAACGCAGGAAAGGAATAACTGATAGGTGGAGTTCAGACAACCCATTTCTCCGTTAGATTAAGAACATGGAGGAAAGCTTTTCTGTGCAGCTTATAAATATTGCATTAAATTTAAGACATGGTAACCACCATGTACTAATGAGTAGTAGTTATACACACGCAACAGGTAACCAGTTTTTAAAAGAGCCGCGCCTTCACTAGACCATCTGCAGTGCACATGCAGAAAAGGTGGAAGCCTTCATTTCACATTTTTTATGTCAAATTTTGTAGGATTTCCTACAACAAATAATTTGCTAAACATTTGAGTGTAATTAACTTGTTTAACAGGCTGACTGCAAGAAAAGCATGACATTTCCTTTTACGGTTTTGGAAAGCTACCTATTATCCTGATCATGCTCATAATCCAGATGCCACCAAAACATGGCAGATTTTTGGGTGCTAAGGAAAATTCAAATATTATGTTAACAGCCCTGTTAATTAGTAAGTCATAAGGTTATCTTTTAAATCCTTCTGCTACAAGTCGACCAATTAAATTTAATTAGGTTTTCATCTTCTGAAAGAACAACTACAATTATTCATGCATGAACACTGAGCTTACAATACGACCACTTCATGGTAACTCTTCAAGCGCTAACACTAGCTATACAAAAAACAAAATATGCATTTTTTTCTTTGATCCAAACTATTCCAATCATAGTTAAAACATCAAGAATCCCATGTCTCCCATATATAAACTACCATGTACAGGGTGAACATTGCTCAAGTGCTACCACAATAATCTCAGGGAAGATTGGCAAGTGCATAAATCTTCACTTTTATGAAAACAACAATGTACTCATTTTAATTCAAGATGAAATGAAATGTATATACAGAAAAGAATTCAGAATAACTGAGTCGGTCTTCAAACAGGACCTTCACACACCCTCTTTCCTAAAGAGGCATATCTCATTCAGGTAACCTACCAAGAAAAATCTTCACCTTGATTCTGTCATACAGAAAACAGGACAAAATGGAAAGATGGGCTCATCTTTCCTTCTTGAGTTTTTTATTGTTGTTTGCTTTTCAAAGAGAAATAAAAGGATCAGTATCTACTTCATAACAGCTCAAATAGCATCCCAGAGCAAACACAGCAGGATAAAGAACAGATGCAAGCTTCTTCAGTGGGAAGGTGTTGAAAAAACACACTTCTAAAAATGTTTAATTCTGAGAAAAACCTATGGAAAGTTACTTTATCCTGGAAGAGACACATCCCTGATTACCCTATCCTTCCTGATTCTACTTTTGTTCACTTCAAGCAAACAGTTTTTCTGAATTGTGTTTTAAAAAGACATTTACTTAACAGATTTAAGAATAGGATGAAATTACTTGAATGACCAATATATGATTCACCAAATATATGGAGGAGAGAGCAGAGTATGACAGTATTACACTGTTTATTGTCCCAGTCTTTCTCAGCTTTTTTCTATTAAACAATTCCTCTGATAGATTTACGGTTGCCACTGCAGCTGTCCCGAGATATGTGCCAATGGCAGGAAATTGAGTTCTGGTAAAAAGTTTTTATATATGTGTGTGTATATATATGTGTGTGTGTGTGTGTGTGTGTGTGTGTACACACACATACAAACACATGCATATATATACACAAGAACTGTAACTATCCAGAGCTAAATACTTGCAAGCTTCTGATCAGAAATGCACATAATCATAGAAAATAATATATATATTGAGTGTTTTCTATAAAAAAAAATATTTTAAAAACCTGACTGGAAAAGAAAATGCTCTCTCTCTTTAAGAAACACCAGTCTTCTGCAATTATCAGATTCATGTGTCCATAGTTCTGACTGGTGTATCTTAGCAAGGATTAAATTTTTATACTTAAAAAATTCTGGCACCAGAGCATGAAGCTTTATAAAGTATAAACCACTACTTCACACGTAACCACACAGACAAGCCTGGCCAATATGTGATAAACCAATGCAATATCCTCACAGCTCTCAACTAAGCCACGCCTTCTCTGGCTCACTGGCAGCAATTCTACCCAGCTTTTTTGGACTATGGTGGTCTCAAGTTTTACAAAAGAACCTGAAGGACATACGCTGCAGTTCTGTGCATTCTTTATCAGACTACTCAGCATACATATTCTGAAACTGGAGATCTGTGTCATATGGTGGTTTAGTCAAATAACGGAACACAGATGCATTACTAGCATTTACTTTCATGTCCAATCCCACCCTTTTTTTTTATTTTTTTTTTTGGGGGGGGGGGGGGGGGCGGCAGGGGGGGAAACTGTGCTGGAAGACTGTTCTCAACAAGCTATTCCCATATCAGGGATACTTCAAAAGAGCAATTCACCAGCAAGATAAACTGTTCAGGCATCATACAGCAGGTCTGTAAGCACGAGTCTAAATATGTATTCTATTCAAGTGGCGTACTAGAGCTACTTATAAAGACAGATGTTCTCTGAATGCTATCTCCCAGCCTCACACTTTTAACTTGCTAAACATTCAGAATATATTGCAAAACCAAATTATTATGTCTTCATTCCATGTGAAAAGCATCCATAGTGCATCATGTGCAAAATCTTTTCCATAGTAACAGACATCTTGACAGTCAGAAACTCCCTAGATTGTTCCTTGTGTCCTTCCTCTATTGTCTTTGCCAAGTTCTCTGCAATCATGCATTGTCCAATGGAGAGATCTTTTGTTCAGCCTCTTCTGACAGTTCCTCTGGAAAGTCAGTATCACAGCAGATATCCTGGTTTCATTTCTACCTCTTGCCTGAAATATTTCTGACTTCTTTTAAAGTTGCCTTTAGAAAACAGGGTCCCTTCTGGCATTTGTCAGAAAACTTTCAAGAAGTACTTTTAGCCATACTGTAAGACTTTTTTTTTGTTTTTGTTTTTGTTTTTCAAAGGCATATTAGAGACTAAATGCAATTTAATGGATGTCCAAACTTAATAGTTGTTCCCAGTTTCTTATATGGATACGCTGACACAAATTTCTATTACTGTGTAATTTGCACGTTTTCATTACCACATTCTGTCTATAAATACCTTTCTGGTTTATGGCTATACTCACTTCAAAAAGTGCAGTTATTCAACATAACCAAAAAGACATCTGAAACAATAAATTTGTTTGCCATATATACTGCAGAAGTTGAGAGACACTAGAGTTCTTACTAGGTTTACAGCTTGTTTCTTCTTGTTTCTAATGATTAATCTTGTCTAGTTTGTGATACTGAACAGTATTCAGACTCTACTTACACGTTTGGATAAGCCATCACATAGAAACATTAATTCTTGTAACTCACCAGTATCCAACTTTAGCAAAGCTTTTTTTGTAGAACATTCTTCTCTTGACTAGTCTTGCTTTTCACTAGAGTATATTATAAAGTCAAGATGTTTCTCTATGAAGACTGCTTTTAAAAATGTTTTTATCTTATTTCTTTGTTAGGAATCATATTTCCATTTAATTCCTTTAATTATGTACATTTTGTCTTCCGTTGAAGTTTTTTAATCTTTTATTTTCAGTGTTCACTTTAGCATCACATTTAAACTGTATTTTGATGAGTTCACTTTTAATATCTTGCAATCATTTTTCTTTATTAATTCATTTTCATTACCACAGTAGTTGGTAGGGGAAAAGATCACTAAACATGAAATTACAGCAGCAGAATCTAAGCCTTACTCATTGCAAGCTTCCACTGATGAGATAAATATACAGATATCTACATGTCTCGCACATTCCCAATCAAATTATTTTAAAAGGACTTTAGAAAGTATACCTTCAAGTATTGCACTACTGCTCACTGAAGGATAAAATTGGTCTGTATATAGACCGGGGACTAGACTGGATTACCTCAGGCCAGGTTCTCTCAGCCTGCTACCCCAAGCACCTAAAATCCACACCAATGTACACACACTTGCCATAGGCAACCAGGTTATTCTTCTGGATAAATATTCCAAACTTCTTTTGATTCTAAGGTCTCACAAACTACTTCACGCACTGAGAGTAACAGTTCTTCTGAATTTACATTATTTCCTTGCATCTGCACTAATGAAGAAGCAGTACACCTGTGACCTTAAAAGACCTGTTCTGCAGAAAATAATTAAATGAAGAAGTATGATAAAAAGTGGAAAACTGAAATAATTACCAAATACAGTTCTAGCTGGAACAGATTCCTTATTTATCCAAAATGAAACTTGAGAAAGGATAACGGTCATAATGCATGGGATATATGTCTGAATCATAAAATAACCCATTTTCCGTCTGAGGTGGAAGTAAACTGTCATAACAATATATTCACCTGAAAAAAAAAACAAAAAATATTTTTCTGACTACACAGTTTTTCATTTCTTTTTTTTATGCCACAGAGTAACTGTTTTAGACTATCAACTAGGAATTCTTAAGATTCAAGCAACTTAACATGTATAGAAAGAAATGTCTTATGAGACAAGAACAAAGGCAAGATTTAAAAAAGTGTTGGAAATAACGGGTCCTTATAGTATCATTCTTAAAATGCTATCAAAAATATTGTAAATGTACAGCTAAGTCTGGATCACTTTTTATAGTGCAAGTATGATTTAAAAATTCTTTTCATATCTGCTGAAGTTAATAGTCTAGGTTTATATATCAGCACCACTATGATAATGAGATAAATACAAAAGTCATTAACAATAATTTTAAATAGTGAAAGTTTCGATGAAGTATCACTACTTTAAACAAAACAATTACATTTTTAGCATAAACAGAGTAAAATAAATCATAGTAGTATAGGAAGAATTCTGTAGAGATAGTAGGTCAACTTCTAGGATACTGCAAAATACTCTTTTATCTTTAAGAAAAATCCCCACAAAGCAAATATATGGGTTGCATTGCTCTGTTTAATTGTGACCATCTTAAAACACCCAAATTTGCTGATTTTTAGAAAATGATTCCAATTTTTAAAAATATTTTGGGAGTATCTTATCAGCAAACTGCTCATAAGTGATACTTCACTCATTTAGGATGCCTGTAGTTGTCATTTGTGCTGTAAGTAGTAAGGCAAATCAGCAGAAGTATCTATTGTGACTAATGCATTTGTGCCTATGCTTATCTGACTAGAGGGTTTTTAATGGTTTTAATAACCCATTTTGTATGCTCTACTTTTATCCTGAGCTGTTTGTACCACTAAACAAAGGAAGTCTTTTGCACATAATGTGGCTACAGTGTTCAAAAATTACTTCCTCACCCAGGCATCCTCTTGACTCTTCAAACTGCATTTTAAGCAGTGATTAAATACTCATTTTGTCCCTTGGAGTAATGATGTCATTCTACTTTCTGAAAGACCTTTGCAATCCACAATAATCAATCTGCAGATGTAAATCTGAAGGACAGAAACCTAATTCAGATCTATGCTCTCAGCTCCTAATATGTAGTCTATGACATCCAGTAGAATACATTACATAAAAGAAAGAAAAGAAAGCCTAGAGCAGTATTACAGGGTTAGTCTGACTCAAATTGACTCTCGCTGATGAGATTCGTACCTGTAATAGACTTAATGGTTTCACTGGATACCGTATGCCCTAGCAGGTCATACTGAACTAAGCTGGAAGACTCCTCAGGAACTTCTACTGACTTCTCAGGTCCTTTTGTCCAGGTATAAATCATTTCACTCTTTGGATATGCATCTACAACACAGCACCAGTTTGCATAAATAGGAAACAAATTCTCATACCTCACTAATGCCCCCACCCAAATCTACTGAAATCAAACAGTAAGATGCACAGTAACGACTTCAGAAGGCAGCCTCCACATTACTCCCCAAAATAAACTGGAGCTAATGTAAGTACATCAAGCATTATACACAAATTATATTTGAATGTGAAGTCTAAACACTTCTTTCTACTTCTGCCCCTAGTGAACATGGACAGGTTATCTTTAAGTTATTTTACAAATTTCTATCCAAAACTTTAACATTAAAATATACTAATATTCAAAAATAGCGTGAGAAGGAGGATACATTTTGGAGATGCGATACACATTTCTTTACATGAAATAATGATTATTCTAAAAGCAGAAGTATAATTTCTTCTGCCAGAAACCAGAGGTCAGTAAAAGATTCAAAGCAATCCAGAAAAAAGCACAGACAAAGAAATATTGTAACATTTAATACAAAAGACATCACTTAGGGCTAGCATTCAATCCCTATGCAGTCCAAACTCCTGTTAAAATTAAATCAAACCATTCCTGCATTTGAAATTGCTACTTCAAGTTTCACTGAAAAAGATACCAGATTAGTGTCAAACACAGTTTCTACTGATTTGTGATTTGGCCTTAAGGAATATGTCCATGCAGAAGTCCCCACTGTTGAAGCTTCCCTAGTACACTTCTGATACCAAAGCCAGTTCTAGTAGGATGAAGCTTCCAATCTCACCATAACTGGAAAGAAAAGCCCTACCAGAGCAGAATCCTTAATATCTCACTTTTGCTTGGCTACCCAGCTGTATAACTTAAACATATAAGCTAAGGGGATCAGCAGCCTCCAGCAACTTTTAACTTCAGAATTCAGGGGTCAAGGAAAACAGATTACTGTCCAGCCACTGACTACGTCCCCATGAAAAGCAGAAGCCAGTGACCAAGGAGGCTTAGAAGAGTGACAGGACAGATAATGAAGCACAACAACCATCTCCAGGCAATCACAGCAATCTCTTCTGTGGATTAAAATCAGGGACACATTACTACCTTCCTCCGTTGAATGTAATATGTCCCAAAACATTACTTCTAGCAAAAGTCAGGTGTAGGATTTTAGATAACTTCCACACTTCAGAGCAGAAAAGGGCAGTCATATGTACCCCACTGAGATTTTTCTCACTTTCTCTCACCAGTCTAAAAACTATCTAGCCTGTAGTTGTCATGCAGACTCCCTTTTTAGGCCAGGAGATAGGACATAAGGTGAAGAAAGATCAGATCGTCACATTTAACATAAAATCTATCAGGACATGAGTTACCAATGACTGTAAAGAAAGCCAAATAAGCAACTTCCCTAGGCACCTTTTACCCGACTGCAGTAAGCTGAGATGGATCCCACCCTCTTCTGCAGAGTATCTATGAGTTCACTGGGTGTTCAAGTTCTACCCTAGGAACCAAGAAAAGCTATAGACTTGAAACAATAGTGTAGCCAGCCAAACAGTGGATTTAACATGGTACCTGAAACACTGCCTGCTTTTCAATTCTCTGAATGGGTTTAATTTTTCAGGTTCTAAATAAAATTCCCAAGGAACGTAACAGGAGTTTTGTCTGCATACGGATTGCATATCAAGACTAA
Organism: Odontophorus gujanensis; assembly: GCA_013399175.1. Taxonomy (NCBI): domain Eukaryota; kingdom Metazoa; phylum Chordata; class Aves; order Galliformes; family Odontophoridae; genus Odontophorus; species Odontophorus gujanensis. Next base: position 96,120 of record VXAB01001556.1, on the reverse strand, counting down.
CATTCAAAAAGATCAGTAATTGCTCAAAATCTACTTCTACTATTTAAATTCTGTAGGTGCAAGAAATTTCATAATTGTAACTTACAACTCCCAAATTTGAGAGGACAAGCATGACCATCCATGGGAAAATCCACTAATCTCATGGGACACTCTGCACTTATTGTAAGCCTATAATGGAACAAATTAAATAGTCTCTGGTTGCCATTTTGTCTAGGCAGCATAACTTTTGCATACAGTAATTTTTAAGAAGCTGAAAGAACAAACTAGATACCTCATTGTATACAGGATGGTCCCATTCCTCATTATTCTGAAGAGTTTATTTGGAGCCGTCATATTATGTGCAACAGACTTTTTTCCATTCCTGAAGAAAGTGTCAGGAGTCCACACCTTCGAGACCATCAAGTTGTTAAGTCTTAATATTTCAATAGGGCCGTCATATTTTAATCTTTTGTCTACCCACGTCTGACGGAAGAAGACATCCATTGTATACTCCTGTATTTTGCAGAAAAATTGCAGAAAAATAAAGATCACATTTGTTTGTGTAAGAAAAACAAAAAAAAAAAAAAAAAGAAAGAAAAAAAAAGAAAGAAAGAAGAAAGAAAAGAAAAAAGAAAAGAAAAACAAAGAAAAAAAGAAGAAATCCCTCAGGAGCAAATAAATTAGTAGTAAAGAAAATGCTAAGTCCACTACATAAACATATTTTCACCAATTAAATAGTGTTGAATACTCCTTAATAACTTAATTTGCCACATTAGTCATATCAATAAATTGATACATGTGTTCAATCATTAAGGAATAATTAATCTAATTAGATTGCAGGAAGCAGGTAGCTTAATTTGTAGTCAAGCATATAACTGGAAACAAAATGATCCATGACAATAAATGTCAACAAATTTTTAAGGAAAAGATAGCCAGCAGCAAAGAAAATTAATTAAATAGATAAACTAAAATGTCAGGACAAACTATTACTTCCGCTTTAAAGCCAAAAAAGGAAATTTAACTTCAACTGATCAAAGGTAAACTTTTAGTGGAGGAAAGGTAAACATTTCCTTTTTTGTCCACAAAACACATATAATGAACTATACATAGACTTGCATAAGTACACATTTATTTTTAACTACATAGTTATTCCATTCAATTCCTCAGAAATGTCATTCAAGTGCTCCAAAGGAGACACACAAACAACTGCAGAATTGCAGACACAAGTACATCATGAGAAATCACACACAGATTAATTGACAAAGGAATGAATTTCTTATCTTGGGAAGATAAAGCATTTCACAGCCAAAGGAAACAATCACACGGCATTGGAAAAGGTAGCATTGGAAACTTAAGTACTTTGCAACTTGAAGTTGCAACTCTCTGTTAAGCCAAATAATGTTTTTCAATTTCATTTCAAACCCTTCTGAATATTATTACCACTTAAACTACTTGTATGGCCATACCTATCCATATGGGCAAGGATGCATCTCTACAAGTGCAATGCATCTTAGAACTACATTTGTCTTCTTTTCTGTGGATGTATTCTCCATTGTGCTTTATAGTTGTGCAGAAAAATACAGACTGTGGCCTGAAAAGGTGACTAGCCCCTGAGAAAGGGCCCATGTTAGCTTGGGAACACAAGTAAACCACCTCTAGCTTCCACATGGAGAAGAAATTTGCTCTGTAACTGTAACTAAGTGTCCTTGCTTTCTGTGAATGGCCTTGACTGCCCTGATATGTAATGCTTTATTGTCTTCCAGCCTTATATAAAATTGTTGTGGTACTAAGGACAGTTAGCAGACACCTTGCTACCTGCTGCCACTAGAATTCGCTGGGGGTGATCCCAGGATGGACAATATACCAGTCAATCACTAGTATTGAGATCTCGGCAGGGACTGACTAGCCAGCTTCTCCCAGTAGTATGAGTATCTCTCTATTAAACTGATGAATGTTAACTTTCCTCTGTGTACTTTCTTCGGGATTGGTAAGCCTTGTACAGAAGCGCTAGTGCTTTTGCATTACAATAGTGAATCTATGAGAAGTCTCTCTTCTCTGTAACTTCTTGCTAGTAATTTTGTAGCTTTCAGTAGCAGTTTCCATTATCAACATCTAAGTGATAGATTTTGTAAAACGAGAGTTCAACCGTTCTCATAACTCTGAGTATCAAACTAAACCAGCTTTCCTAAAAAAACATTCCAATCATCCTCCGTTATGAAACTCTCACACACTGCACTTTCTGCAAGGTTTACGAATGCAGCCACATTTGTGTCACAATGGATAATATCATTCCAAAACCATTTCAGGAACCCTGAATAGCCTCCTAATCAATCCCTAATGACAAGACAGGAAGCATCTGCTGTGAATTCTCTTTTCGCCTATTCCTTACCTACCTTCTTTTCTTGTTTTCACTCCTGCTTTCTCCAAGGAAACCAATATTTTCTCACGAGGTAGAGCATAAAATGCTTCACTGCAGCCCTCAATTTAGAGTTGAGGCACACATTACTAGATTTACTATTCCAGATTCTTGCACCCTTAGTCACACTGAACAGCAGCATACTGTGCATCATAACTATTGAAGGTATAAGATGCAATTCTACATGAGAGTGCTATAGGAACCTAGACTTTGAATAAAAATATCTTGCTGTCACATACCTTTCCCCAGGATAGAACCAATCAGGTACACCAGAAAGTGCAGGATAGCACCGTGTTTGAAGGAAGTTACTGCCATGAAACAACCTTTCCCTTAAAGGTGTATAAACATAAAATGTACATATGGCTCTGTTTTTTCCATGTTTTTTATAAACAATCCAAGAAATGAGAAACTGTTGTGTGATTTAAGTGTATGCTGCTGGCACATCACACTGGATTTGACCTCGAATACAGTTGCCTTTCAGGTACAAACAACAGTATGTCCAAATGTAATATTTGTCTTCAGTGAATAGTTCATGCATGTCATTTTGACATTCAATTTCTGCAGACAGTTATGAAAACTCCTATCAATCAAACATTTGCTGAAATTGATGCTAAAAGCGGCCCAAAGATCAACAAAGGGAATTCATCTGAAATGAAAATGTCAACAAGTATTTGTGAAATTCATTGTGAAATGTCATTACTATTCACCTGAGAATAATGTGCATTCGAGAAATGAAAGGCAATTTCGAAGACATTACATGTTTTCCCAAAAGTATGCTTACTGAGACATTCCCCACAATGCCCAATTCTGTCTCTACACCACAAAAATCTGTTCTAAATTCCGGGAAGTAATTTCCTTAAACTAGACAAAAAACAGCACAAGTTTGACCAGAATCAGGCCTGCTGTATCTAATTATAAGCTATAAATTAAGCTGTTACTAATCTTGTCTACTTTGTATGATTGACAGAACAGTACAAAGATGTGAATTAAGCGTCCACTCCTTACTGCAGTTAATGGTTTCTCAGAAACAGGAAAGGACATTTTTATTCCAGCAATACATACCATTTCTACATCAGAAACAGGTCCAAAACTGGTGACATAGATATCTGTTTTGACTTCAGTAACAGGACCTAACATACGAAAAGGAAGTAAGCAAGAAAATGTAAATCTTGCAGGTCAACAATTGTCATAAGCATTCCTGGCACGTGAACAGTTATTGCTTTGGGGGTTCTGTGAGCAAACAAGAGCAAAATGCAAATACAGGCCATTTCAGATATGTCTCTAATAACAAGCACTGTTCTACTCTCTTTATCTCACGAGTAAATCAAAGACACGCAAATTTCCATTTAGAAAACCAGCCATTAACTGAGCAGATAAGAAAACAGGTACCTGCAAATTAAAAGGCTTATGGAAAACACCACGCTGATTAACACATACATAATTCAAGAAATCCATGTTCCCCACAGTCCCTAATGCTAACATTCAGTCTTACTGGTAATAACCAGATTACAGATACTACTATGCCACGCACTGGGCAATTTACTATTGCAGGATCAAGAGCTGCATCCACATCCAGAGAAAAAGTTAAGTGATTTAATAATGACAAAATAAGAGTTGGGTATCTTATTATCCTTGAGGGTCCGAACTTAGGTTCACATGCTACTACATAGCCCATCTTGCAGGAGCTACTGTTATTTATGACATAGAACATCAAGGTTTTGAACATTCACAGCTGGGAATGGCAAGCAACCATCAGAGAAAGCAATTTCAAGTCAACATGATCAGTTCCTTCAAGACAGGACAAAGAAACATGAAATATAAGAGTGGCATCACTCTACAGCTGGGTAAGTACATGCAGGATTTACGTCTGTTCGCAATGTAAAAGGATACAAAGCTGCTGATTATTAACAAATATAGTTAAAATACTGTGATCAAAGCATTACCTAATAGCTTAATTCAAGTAATGAACACACAGCACAAATTTATGAAAAACTGCTGGTTTTCTTACTGAAGAGTATCTGTTTGAAAACACAGTATAAGCTACAAATTCACAACCTCAGTTTCTCTTCTGCAACCCAAAAACTGAAGAGAATAAGTGCCGCAAGACTGTTAATTCAGAATTTATCATAGTATTTGGAATCCAGAAATGAAAAGAGAAAAGAATTAAGAAAAGTAAAAGCTGAAGAATTTGTGTCTCTGAAAAGAAAACATATAATCCCTGTTCACAGACAACATCATTTTTATTCAAATGTTAAGACAAATAAATAAGCAACTGGAAAATGGAACCTATATTTCTTGTGACTAGAAAAAGTACCAAACTGTGAAAGAAAGTAAAATAAAACCATGTAAAATTATTTCACTAAGTAGTTTGCAAGTTATCTACAGAATGCTAAGAACTTTGCAGCTAAATGTCAAGAAATAGGCTCTTCAATGCAAGTTAACAGTTTTACAGAGAGACATTTTTTTAAGATAAAATCTAAAGAAAAATCACCCTACAACAGTTGGTAGCTCAGTGGTCCCTGGAAAGTTTGCTCCTTCAGCACACCTGTCTCAAAGAGGTTTTAAGAAGAATTTTCCAAGTTCCAGATAGCACAATCTCAATACATTCCGCTCTTCTAAACATGTCAAATGGAAGCTGCTCCCCTTTCTACAAATAATAAAGTGGCCATTAGGGCACAGAAATCCATGAGTGGTTGGACCACACATTTCACTGACAAGGTAGTCCAGTTAAATTTCCTGAATATAATATTCCTGGAGAGCTCCAAGAGATAGGGAAAAAAATCAGAGCTGTCAACATTGGAAGTGAAAAAATTCACCTGCAGCTTTAAAAAAACAGGGGAGAAAAGCCCAGTCATACTTGTACATAGAAACACAAACAATTCAAGTGTATCTGATCGCCCACAGTCAACACACTATTATTTACCTAAACTACAAACAATAAATATATTTACACACAATATTCATTATTTAATCAGGTGAAGTCGAAATGTTTTTGAAATCAAAGTTCTATAGAAATGACAGAGACATTGTTCCACGTTGCTCAAGTCTTTAGTTACCTAACAATTTTAAAAATACTGGAAGTTATATACCCAAAAACAGAACAAAATCACCTTTAGTGGATTTCCTCTATGGTTTTTTTTTTTTTTTTTTTTTTTTTTACCTCACAGCACACTGTAATTTTATAACTATCAAACTGAGCATAAGGAGAAACTTTTCCCATAGGCAGGAGCTGGGCTTCTTTAAGTACTGACTTCATTTGCTTTATTAGATTACAGCTTCAGAGGCAATAATTGTTCATAGTCTTTCTGCAACTTTATTTTTGGGGTTTCTTGACAAGATCTAAGATCAGGAAATTAATCTAAAACTCTGCAAGTTTATGCTTTCATGCTATTAGGAATCTGTTCACAGCAACACAGGACTAAAACTGTGCTTTTAATAACTATTATCTTGCTCTCAAACTTGTATTTACAAGTGGGACTCATGAGACAGAAAGAACCAGGACAGACAACGAACCCACAAGATAAGGCTGAAATTGAAGTTTACCTTTGCTTGCTCCCCTGACGTGATGACAGGATGGTGACAAAACAAATGTTAAAAACAAGTTTTCAGCCTCTAGATAACCAAGGATCTGCAAATGTTTTAGGCATCACCATGGAAGAAACAATATCGACATATTACAGGTATGTAAATCCTTTCATCACACCCAAAACTGTGGTCAAACATTTAAAAATGCTTGGTAGGAGAAAAGACAACTGCAAGGGACTGCTAATTATTCCCCTAATGCTTTTCCCCATCTGCAGCCCTGTTGTGCTCTACATCTTCCACCTGCATTGTTAGTCCATAACTGTTAAGGCCAAACACTGGATTTTCGAGAGCATCCCAGCACTCAAAGCCAAGAGCATCCATGGTGACACCAGAACCTATCCTTTATTTCCCTCACTGTAGAACAAAACGTAAGAACTCTAATCAGGAACTATAGCGGGGGAAGAAAGAGTGAGTCATGCCTTTTTGTCTTCTTTAATTATTATTAATTATGGAAATTCCTGGCAACGAGGTGATTTGCAGTCACCTAACCTACTTTTACTAGTGATTCAAGTAGCCTTCCAAAATAAGCATGTTGCACCACTTAATCAATTCAGGCTGTGGAAGCAGAGATCCTATTATAAAACTTAACCTTCTACAGCTGGCAATAAAATGTAGGGCAACCAACTTTAAATATGAGTGTTTGTACTTCCCCTTCAATGGATGTTCAGAAAGCATCTAACCACCATAAATCTTCAGGAACACCAAAGAAGTATTTTTAACATACTGGTGTGTATTTTTATGTCAATGAAATAGGAGGAGAGTCCTACACACTGCAGTGGGAATGGTTAAGTCTGAATCACTGCCTGCAAGATAATATGATTTAAAGAAGCACTGGAAGAATAAAAAGCAACCCCTGCAAAAAGCCAGAATAGTTCAGTGCTTGATAGAGACGCTACATGTGGGCTGCAGAAGTGATGCCAGGCCCTAACCCTGTGAAGAGGAACATAAGACAGCTCTCCCATGCATTTGATGCCAACGTATGGGTTGAACTACAGCAGAGCTCCCAGTAAAAGACTTTGGACTCCATTATCCATTCGTCTCCATAGGCAACTGTCACCACAGAGATCTCCACTGTATGTAAACAGTCAAATCCTGCACAAGCTCACTGCAGATTGCAAATTTTGCCATCAAGAGTCACACAAGCAACTGCAAACATTAGCAAACAAGTCTGTACAAACGTTTCAACACGCAAAGTACAATGTAAATGCTAAGTGAGGTTGCTGTCACTGTTATGAGATCAGTCTCAGGATACATGAAATTACTTTACATCACTTCCCACATCTACATCTGAAAATAAATAAATAAATAAATAAGTGACTGCTACACACTTTTTTTTTTTTTTTTAAGAATAGTTTGTGAAAGATTTGGTGCTTTCTTTTCAAATTTTTTCCAGCTGCATAAAAAGCAATTGTATGAAGCATGTTCTCTGGTTTAATTCCATAGCAGAGGACATCTGCTACATGCAAAATTTCTCTTGGGAACTTAGAACTGGGTAGGTCATTTCTTAAAATAAATGTGGAATTCAAATTCTTGGACTACGTTCTTTATCCAGAGACAAACACAATGAATGCAACAGCGCATAGCAACTTTTATATTCCTCCACTACCATATTTGAACCTTGAAAAGGGAAAAACATAATTCCAGAAATGAGGAGAATGCTGTTTCTTTGTCTGTTCAGCAGATACTCTCTGCTGAGACAGCCAACAAGGCTGACACTGGTGCCAGTTTTCACAGCGTGGGCACCTGTCTACTAAGAACTGGACCAAGAATATCAGCTAATTTTATATAGGTCACTGAACAACAGACAGATGGTAATGACTTCAAGCATTGTGAACCTGGGCCAAATTCAAACCAGTCAACTACAGGTATATAACACCATATCCTGTTAACAAGTATTTGAATCATCTGCTCTCATCAGCTGAAGAAGACTGGACAATTGCCCAAGAAAAAACATCACCTTCACTTTATAATGCTCACAGCTCATCCATTTGTAATCTAAAAATATTAATAATAATTACAAAATCTATTATGCTGGACAATGGAATCTTGAAGGGTATGTATGAGGTGATTTTCAATAAGAGAAGATAATAATGCAGATACTCCTCTTTTCTCCAAATAGAAAATTGTCTTGCCTTCTTCATATATATTCTGCGTCTCCTTCCTGACTACAGTCACTCTCTTGCCTTGGCAGGAAGTAAAACTTCAGAAACACTCATAAGTTGAACATTAAACAATGTAGAAGAGGCAGAAATACTCTCACACACTCTTAAGGGAGACAGTGGCCAACATATTTAGTTCCATCAGGTATCCTGCTGCAATTTCACAGTTATGAGATCAGGAGAAAGAGGAAGAAAAAAGGACAGTAAATGAACATGGTCCTGATCCTTCTACTCATGAGCCAGCATGCATAGCAACTTCTGAACAGAAAGCTGAAGTGCAACTGTCACTTCGGTAGCAGACAATGAGGTTTCATGCCAGACTGTATCTCAGAAAAATGAGCAGAACCAAGGGAAAGAGAGTACCAGCTTTCACTGACTGATGGGCAACACTGCCACAAGGAGCCAGGAGGATGCTGTGGGTGATACAGAAGGGATTTTTAAGACCTAACATCAGAGGATTTCTCAGTCAGCCTTGAACAAGGAGCAAGTCATACAACACATTTTCCTTTAATTTTACTGAAAAGCAAAATTCCAAAAGATCAGAGATATACCTAGCAGAAAAAGAAAAAAAAATACATCATTAGAATCAGCAGATAAAAAAGCACTGCAAGGGATGCTCTTCTAACTTGCCCCAGTTGTTGCATTCCTTCTTGGTTTGCTAAATGAGGTGTAATAAGTTTTAAAATAATTAAGTTTTCAAAGATACCGCAACATTTTAAATATATAATCTTAATAAGTGATCCTTCCCCTCTACTCAGTATTGGTGCGGCCACACATGGAATACTGTGCCCAGCTCTCAGTCCCTCATTATAAGAGACCTAGATGTATTGGAAAGAGTTCAGCAAGGGTCCACCAAGGTGACAGAGGGCCTGCAGAACTTCTCGTATGAGGAGAGGCTAGGAGAGATGGGACCGTTCAGCCTGAGGAAGAGGAGGCTCACGTGAATCAATGTCTATAAATACCTGAACGGAGGGTTCAAGAAGAATGAAGCCAAGATGTTTCTAGTGGTGCCAAATGTTATATAATTGGATCCACACTGAATCCAATAATTGGATATCACAGGCCCTCACTTCTGTCAGGAGTTCATCATGTAAGGTCTAAAACCACAGAAGTGTTAAAATGGTAAATCAGATTCAGGCCTTTTATTCCAAGTGCATAATGCTCCTATATCAAAAAGTCATCTGAAGTTCTACAACCATTTTGAATCTAATCACTGGTGGAAAGGTAACGAGATTTTCGGAGAAAATCAAGGTTTTGCAACTTTCCAGAGAGTTTTCTTTTTTTTTTTTTTTTTTTTTTTTTTTTTTTTTTTTTTTTTTTTTTTTTTTTTTTTTGTTTGTTTGTTTTCTTTGTTCATTTTTTGTCATACGCAAAATTTTAAAAAGAGATAAAAACAGAAGTAGAGGCATAATTCCTTCAGAATTTTACACCTGAATCAAAAGAGCACTTGGATAACATGAAGTTTTAGAGCAGATTATGCTTTTCATTAATTACACTGCAAGTAACTTCTGCAACATTCTGTGCATATGATCTGTTAGCCTGTTAGGCTGGATATGACTAGGAAATCCACATACACTAAAAACTTCATTCTGAAATCCAGGACAGAAGCAAGATACCTCATACAGAGTAAAGAATATAACTGACTTCATCCATTACACTATCTTCAAACATCATGCAGCATTACTTCATTCATTAGTTCCTAAATACTTTTCCACTACTGAAATTCAAACTGCTATGCATTTAAAGTCTTCCTGACAGCACTTGGGTTTTTTTTTTCCCCGCATAAAACTGCCTATTCTGCTCTATTTAACAAAATTTATTGTTGAAATCTCTTTGCTTCTCTCTCTTCTTCTAAGGATTTAGATTCCACCCATCCAAAGCCAAGGGAAACTTTCAACCTCCTTCATTAACCTTTCTGGCTTTGTTTATTACACTACGAAACCTTGCAACGATTAATAACTGAAAGCAACTTGTTGGATTTTCTAACTTCTTTCATGAAGCAACTTTGTAACACAGTGTTCACCAAATCACATGGGGAACTTCATTCTTCTATTTACCCTCCTGGTATGCAACACTACAAGATCTATATACTCCATTAAGGTACAAAATGGTACATGCTCAACCTCTTAATAACCACCAACAACGTGCTATCAGTATTACAAAATCTCCAAAATTTAATGTTTTCTACTTTACACACAAAAATCTTCATGAATTGTTATTTATAGTAACTCGAGTATGCCAGAAAACTTCAGAATTTGGCTAGCTCCCCAAGTCTGATTTTAAACATCACTTGCACCAGAATTAGAAGGGTTTTCATTGATTTGAAGATTGAAATCAGCATCAGTCAAACCACTGTGAGGCCTTTTGTTCTTAAAATAAAACCTTCATTTCATTTTGAGCCACTTGCAATCTAGATGGTGAATCAGCTTCAGGAATAAAACAAAAATAAATATCCTGCTGCTCATCATAAAACAGTTTTAGTATTACCAAAACATACTACACTTTCCATCTCTAAATATTCCCACTATGATGACATCTGTTTGCTATGCTCTGTAATGGCAAGTGACCCACTTCCAAGAAACAAGTCCCATTTGCCAAAAAGACTTATCAGCAAAAAGCATATAGTATAGTAAAAACTTAATCTGGATAGCATAGATTTTATTAACTAATCCTCATACGATGTTGAGTTGTATTTAAAAGGTCATACCTGACCACTATAGGGGAAGTTTATTTTTCTGGTTGGTTCTGGTTTTCAGTTATTGTTTTTGTCAAATCAGGTGACAATAGCTTGCACTAAGGAGCTAGGGTGCTAGGCCATGTTTTCAAAATTGAAGTAGGTTTTCCCATGTGTTACTTAGAAGTTCAAAACTTATAGGCAATCGATTTACATATTATAAGGAAGAAAGAAGTAAGAAAATATGTAACATTCATTTCATGAAATATACACTCGGAAATGCTTTCCTCAGACTAAAATCTGAAGGTTTTTTCCTTGTATTATTTACTTCAATACTAAAGTTATAGAAGTTCAAGGAGATTCAAGAAACTTTTCCTTCTTGATAGCATTTTGCTTAAAGTCTGCAGCACTTACTGTAGAAAAAAGGTCTACTTCTGCAAAATATCCTGCAAGTGACAACTGTATCAAAATAAAAATCAACATAAACTGTATGTCACATTACATATTTAGTAGTTGTTTAATTTTAGAAATCTGATAATGCTCATAAAGCATATTTGCTAGATGACTAATTAGTTGGCATTCAACCTAAAATGGTGCCAAACATAGCACATCTCTTGTATGCATGCAGAAGTGTCTGTAACCTCTCTGCGGAGACTAGATGGAAAAAGAATACATGTTCTTAATGATTCCTCTGGGTGTTCAATAAATTTAGCTTCCTTTCCACTTAAGCTAAGCTATGGGAAGTCTCATTTATTCAATACCCTGAAAATAATAAAGAATTGATCAATGATATCAGCCAAAAATCATGCATGTGAGCACAATATATAGTATGTGCGGAATGTGTTGGCATGCATGTCAGTGTGGATGCATCATGTATATGAGGAAGGTACTTTCAGGGGAGGAAGAAAGTATTTTGCATCATAAACCTACACAAGGATCTCATTCAATTCTGTATAGAGGCAGCCTATAAAATGCTCTGCTAGCTTTGCACATCATGAGAAGGACTGTAGCACTTCTTTTTAAACCTTTTTTTACCTTCAAATCTGTATTTTAATAGCTCCGTGACAGATTATAAAATAAATCTGTATTTTGTCCCGATCCTGGTTATTTTAGGTTCCACATCCCAACAGTAACACCAGATCTGTACAGAAGAGCCAGCCCAGCTTCTCACTCACAGCACAGGGGGCACAGAAGGGACTGAAACCCAACATTCACACCGCGGGTGCAAGCAAATTCACGACTCCTCCATCCCCGATTCCTGCACAGTAATTAACTACTTCTAAATCCAAGCTTTAACGGGAGCAGCCACGGATACTGTTGCGTGCCCGGGTTCCCGAGCGCCGGCTTTCCTTAATTCGTTGGATAGAGCCCATTAGAGACGCGACCCCGTAGCAAAGACAAAACTACCCTCTCTCTACTCGGCGCCTGGGGGGCAGCAGATCCTGGCACCGGACAGTCTTCCCACCCCCGCCAAGCTGCGTGCCCGCAGCTCCCCGGACCGGGCTGCGCGCACGGAAAGCCGGGCTGAGCCCTGCGCTCCCCGCGGGCCCTTCGGACGGACGGCGGTCACCTCCGCGCCGCGCCGCGACCGTACCCCCGAATCCCGGGCGCAGGCGGTTGTCATAGCCATCCAGGAGACTGTTGAGGATGCTGGTAAAATTCTCCGGCCACAATTTCTCCTCTTTCTTGCTCTGTCCCGGCGGCCCGGTGAGACTACGAGGCAAAGAGGGAGCAGGTGAGCGGAGCCGCCGACAGCGGGCGCGGGGCTCGGGGCAGCGGTACCGCCACGAACCGGGCCGGGGTCGCCCCGCCGCCGGGGTACTCACCACGTCGCCAGGCACAGGCAGTGTAGGAGGGTGATGGAGAGACCCGAAGACATGGCGATGGCTGGCTCCTTGGCAGAAACCATCTTTGCATGCCATACTTCACGCCTGGGCACGTTGTCCGGGGCGGGGGACGGCGGCGGCTCCGGCAGTCCCCGGCGGCCCTACATGCGCGGTGCCCCGGTTGCCAGGAGCCGGGCACGGGCGGAGAAGCGGCGACTTTCCCCGCGCCGTTAACTCTCTGNCCGCGCCGTCACCCCGCGGGGGGCAACGGGCCCCGCCCCCCGCCGCCCCCGCCTCCGGCCCGCGCCGCCCCGCCCCGCCCCGCTCTCCCACCCGGAGAGCTTCAGCCCCCTCCGGGCGGCCGGGAGATGCCCAACCTGCCCGAGAGCTGCCTCCCGCCCGGGGGAGGGCGGAGCGGAGTCGCGGGGGAGGCGGCACTCAGCCCGCCCGTGCCCTTAGGGAGCCCTGCAGGCCTCGTCCCGGCGCTCCGTGCCTCGGGTTCTCCGGGTCGAGAGGATGCTGCGGGGGATGTGTGCTTATGTGTAAGGATGGATGGTTTCTTTCTCCACCACGTCCTAGTGAGGTCTGCAGCGTGAAGTCTTCATTTGCCCTGGTCGACTCCTCTCCCGAAGGGGAAACAAAGCTGAGAGCGGGAAGAAAGCAATTCCCAGCGACGGTCCGTCAGCTGCTGCTAGCAGTGTAAAGGTGCTAGATGAGGGAAAGAGCTGTGACTTCAAGGTTAAAACAGAGCGCACCTGAAAGGAATGGAAGTTAGTGGGTTATCCCACACTTCTGGAAGCAGAAATGACAGAACGAGGGACTGGTGTCACATTGTATTTTCTTTTTTTTTTTTTCCTTTTTTTACTTTCCTATAATTAGGAAAGCCAGGTTGGTGACCCAAATAATTTCCATTATTCAAGGTCCAAGGGATTCTGCAGCAATTACTGTAAAACCCACTCCAAAACATTGCTTTTCTATCAGGGACTTCTGGGAAGAAAGGGAAGAGATGTATGGGGTGCTCTTGCCTCACACACTTACACTGGCAATGAACAATTTCAGACCAGGTATGATGCAGAATCCTTTAGGTTTGGAGGTTGGTCTGCATGTTAATATCAAGGAAGACAGTGAAATTTGTTGTGCCAGAGCACATGGATCAGGCACTGTAATTGACCTCAAGACTACAGTACTGTTTATGCTGACATAATAAGGCTTTATGCATTACATGCTACAGTATCTCCAAGCACTGAGATGCCTGATTATTCTTGGAACTACCGTACATGAAATCTTCCTGACTGTACTTAGAGCTTGTTCCAGCTAGGGTGCCCTTTTCTGATTGGAAAACAATTAAAGTTGTGCTTCAAATCCATTTAGCTTACTGACACTGTTTATCTTTAAAAAACAAACAACAAAAAAAAAACTCCAGGCACTCAGTTCGGCTTCCAATTTTAAAAGCTCTATTTAGGCCTCTGCAGATTATGAGTCTGCTTCCTGATATTTTAACAGATGAAATGCATGCATTCCCCAGCAGTGCTCTCCTCATAGGTACAGCCACTGTGTTTTGCATGTTCCTTAATAAATAGAAGGCACTGGGCACTAAGACAGTCTTATCGCAACAGAAAGTATGATTTTTTTTTAACTCATGACTTTATCCCATTTGAATTTATCTTCAAGGCAGACTGAAGAACAGGGCTGAATGACTGATTAAGTGATAAGTACTACTGTGATATTGATTCCAGTCCTGACCAAAGCTAGGTCAATGTTTAAAGAATTAAATTGTTTTCAGCTACTCCACCTTTCCTCTCCTATCAGATCTTGGCTTTTCTGCCCGAAGTCCTCCTAGATCCTCATTTCCTGAATGCCTTGCTGGAATGATGAATGCCGTGCAAAAACTAAACAAAGTGGGCAGCCAATTTACAGACAGCGCATGTGCTCCGTGCAGTATTTACAAGCATGGACTACGGTAGGATGTCAATCCAAGGTCACTTAGGACTGTGAAAACAGCCCGTTTAACTCCACACAGGTAGAAACCAGCACACCAGCGTTTACCTGGCTCCATTAGCAATCTGATCAGGGCTGACAGCAGCAAGGATGAGCAGCTCTTCAGGAGGCTGATTTCCTACATTAGTTAAGCTTGCCAGCATTAATCGGCCTTCTGTGTATAAACGGATGTAATTTGTTTCTCTGGACTAGTCTTAGTCCCCATGAAAGACAACAATTGCTTTTTCTCATGTCTCAAATCTTGCTTTCATGAGGCAGTTTTTGCAGTAAGACTGATTATCTAGGAAGAGAGTGGTTGGTGTCTCTGTGTGGTGGCAGGCATCTCTTTGTGGGCAGTTTATCTTTGAAAGCATTGCTTTGGAGTTGTTTGCTTTCGAAAGAGAGTGCTCAGGAGTGTTTACTGGCGGAAGATCTGGTCTGTGACCAAATAACTGTTACAGGAGACTGGGAGATGATACCATTATGTCCTGCAAAGGAAGGATAAAATTTGGTGTCTCACTGCTCCTTCTTGTCTGCTGGCAAGGACATGAAGATGGGAACAAAGGAATTGCTGCTGAAATCCAAAAACCAGGAGCTGTCACACCAAAAAGAACTGACTTGACCACTTTGGGCTTATAAAGAAGTTTGTACTGTCATTAAGAAAATTGAAGCAAAGTCGTTGTCAACCAGACAACACAACATCCAATGACCCATCGCTACACTGGAGATCAGCATCTCAGCTACGAGCTACTTCGGAATCCCAGTGGTGACTATCTCTCTTGCTTTCTAGAAAAACTTCTTGCCTTTATTTCCTATCTCCACCCCTCTTCCCTTCTCCACCTCCTTAAGCAACTAGAATTTGTAATAAGCTGGTCGGGCTAACATTTGACCCATTGTGTCATAATCTCGCTGTTGGGTACACATATATCAAAAGAACCTCTTATCCCTCCTACTAATTAGAACAAGACAGTCCCATGTTACAGAATGAACTATTACAAGGGTGTACTTAGAAGCGTTCTCCAGCAAAGAGAATTGCTACTTTTACAGTCCCCTGCAAGAAAAAGTAATCCCATGTGGCAGAACAGTAAGATTAACTGCTTTAGAGATATCTGGGAAAAATGTTGCTGACAGAAAACAAATTCACAAAACTAAAGCAAGGGCAATAGATGATAATTAAGAAATGGGAAGAACTCTGATGGTTGGTCAGAGATAGAGGACAAAACCCAGCTCTACAGTACTGTCACTTCTAGCAGCTGCTGTGGAAGGAAGCCAACAACATCCTGGCAGGGCTGGGAACATCCTTGGGTTTAAATTGTTTATTACATGTACGGACACCTGTGTGAACCAAAATAGACAAGTTGAGTGGCATTTACTAGTAAAAACGTCTCCAACCAAGTGTCCTGAGAAGCATTATCAGTCAGCCCCCTCACAGATCTGTGCCTGGAGTCACAGGAAACGTGGGGGCTGCAGGCCCAGAAGTTCTGCTACAGGTAGAAAATAAACTCAGTCATTCTCTTTCAAGGGATTCAGGGATCCAAGTTCTTTAGAACAAAAGATGATAATAGTGATATCGTTTGTCTTCTCAGTAAGGGTAACATTAGTTTAAAAGATCTGTGGCTGTACCATGCCAGGGCACCAATAAATAAGTACTCCTGGCTTCTAAGAAGATTTTCAGGTTGTTTTTGATAAGAAGAAGTAGACATGGAGACTTTCTGTCACACTCTGCCTGCTGCACAGTGTAGTGATGAAGAATCAAGTGCTATTTGACTTCATTTACTCCCCACATGTATGCTAAAACTAAATGAGAAATCTAGATTTCTCTAAATCTAGAAAATTAGAACATATAAATGTTTATCAGCGGTTAGTATCTCCCTTATCATGCACTATAAATAATTTACTAAGACTAATATTGAAAACAGAAACCACTATCCTTGATCTCTGAATGAATGCATCATCCATAAGCTGCTGAAACTTTTAAAAAACGAGGCTTGAAGAGAACATTAAATAGTCCAGACAGACAATAAACAGTCCTGTAAACCAGATATATAACTTCTGAATACTTACTTATGCCTTTCGGTATATCCATTGCCCTGGCTACTTTTCAACATTTTTGAATCACACATTTAGTGAATTCCAGATTTTTTTGTAACACATTTGTGGCATAGACACATACAAAAACTCTCAGGATGATTATTTGTCATCAGCAGATATATACTGATTAAAACAAAACAAAACAACCTACTACTTTAAATCTTCTTTGATCACTTCAAAGAATTTCTGGGTCATAAAGACTCTTTAAAAGACTCTGATGACTTGAAAAAGGTTTTAGTGGTCACAGTCTGGACTGCTGGTCTCTAAATATGTTTTCTGAGTTCAGCATTTTCTCAGCTTCTTTAGCTCTTACCACCAATTCTTCCAAAATTTCTCCCAAGATATCTCACCCATCATGGACTATTGTAAGAAGGGGACTATTTTTGCCCAGCACCATATGCTCAGAAAGTACTTGAATAACTTAAATAGACTTTTTTTACTGCCCCTGTGTTGATACATCTTCCTAATGATTTCTGATGAAGTAGATATTCTGGCCGTGCCTCAAAAGCAGCTTTAGCCAAAGCTATGGAAGAATTTTTTATTTACCACTACATACAGAGCAGCAGGAAAAAATTTCAGCACTCCTCCCATTTCTACTTCACTATCAGATTAAGTGGAAACAAAAAGGAAGTCGGTACTTTGCTTGTGAAAAACATTATATAGCCTTTCTGTCTTTGTTTTTTTTTTAAAACTGTAGGCTCCAACAACTTTGCAGGTTGTAAAAGTAAAATATGTGTTGCAACCTTTTTTCCCAGAAAATTGACATAATCTAGTCCTGGCATCACATCCATTAAGACAGCCAAGCTCATTTGGAAAAGATTGAGAAAGTATTTAACTCCATTCCTTGGACAATAATGGCCCACTCTCATTGTTTGGTAAATAACTAAAAATCACATGGGTACCTTTTCTATATTTTGTAATTTCTGTTTTTTGATCCCCTCCTTGCACCTCATCATGAGTGCAAGGGGCCTTTCATTCTTTCCTTCCAAATCTACACAGATTAAAGAGATCATGGGAACCTGACAAAAAAAACATCTGCTCTTGGCTTTATCAAGACTTTGATCTAGAACTCAGGAGATGCCCAAACTAACTGTTCAGGGAGGAGTGTTGGTAGGGAGTCTGTGGACTGCAGGACCTGATGTCACCCCTACCAGTATGGTTATTTTTAAGCAGTGTGGGTTCTGGGTCTGTTGATTGCAATTTAAGTTCTGCTTAGGGAGTGGTAAAATAGATGCTTCAGATCTTTCCATCTCTTATTCCTGTCCAGCTTTCCCTTCCCACTGTAGTTCTGTCATTAGCCTATTTCCTTCAGGACTGCACCAGCTTATTTTAGTATTTGATTATGAAGTTGTTAACTCCAGTTTTAAAAGAGTCCCATTGAATGCATTGTAGTTAACATATTACCAGATGCAGTTCCTTCTCTCAAGAGCTTACAGTCTAGACTGGCTAAGGATTGGGAAAAAGAAAGCACTATTATTCCTATTTTGCTGGAAAAAGAGCTTAACTGACAACACAACTCCATGGAGGAAATTTGCAGCAGAGCAGGAGCTAACCCAGCCTGCTGGGTCCTGGTTCAGTTCTCTAAACAACACCTCAGATGTCCTTTCAGAGCACAGCACAAGATCTATGTAAAACTGTAACCTTTAGCAGGCCCAGCTTTTCCACGGCCAGAACTCCTACGAAACTACAGGAGCTGATGCCGACATGCACTTAGCTGTATATTTTTTCCTCTGACATATGGTATTTACAAGGCTGTTCTACAGTACCATGGTTATTTTAACACACATGTCCTCGATACCTTGGAATAAGGCTAGAAATTCCTTTAAGTACCAAATATACATACATATATATATACACATATACAAGCAGATATATATATATTGCTATTACTGATTGCAATAGGATTTATGCGGATTCCTCTAGTGATTGACACATGGATTTTTAAGAAGGTAAGCTGTGAGCTTCCTATTTAAGAGGCCTCTACACACTGCACTGGAATAGTGCTTTTGGAAGCACTTAACTGCAGGAACAACCAGTTTGGCGTAAAAAGTGTTGTCAGCAAGAAAGCTTTACAGATTTCTTGTGCCACTATTTCTCAACCCATCATGCATACATACACTTATGTTGGGGCACATCACCAATCTACTTCACGTCTGCATCAGGTTTCTTCTTGTACAGCGGCCACCAGGTCACAGCCAACTTCCCAGTGTCAGAAAGGGGGAAAAAGCAGATCTGATTTCAGGCTCAAAAATTAGCATCCTCTGAAAATAGATAAGAACTCTTCACGCAGGGGAAAAAAATTGTAATTTGAAATTTTTTTCTATAAGTGGTGTGAAGAACATGGCAACCAGGGTTATGGGGAGGAATCTGGGAAGCCAGTGCCCTATACCCTACCCTTCCCTGTAAGAGTTGCCAAGTTTAACAATAAACGTATCAAAAACTGTGGTTGCCGTGAGCAACAGTAGCAAACCTGCAGCTTTCAGAGGCATCAGGCAGAGGGGCAGAGGATGCAGAGGCAGATAGAGTAGCTGCATCCCACTGCTGCTGCCTGTTGCTAGAGACAATGAGAGAGCGCAGAAGCACCAATAAGTCCCCTCCCTGGAAGGCTTCGTGTTCCTGCTCATTGCACATCTATTAATCTCAGAAGTGCATGAGTCATGGGCAGATGAGTTAAACTTGCCTCGGGAACCATAGGTCTGGCTGCTGACTCACACTGGAGCTGATGGCAACCACTCCAGCAATTCCCTCCCTGCCAGCATGCTGCCTGGTTTGCTAGGTCTCTCATAGGCAGGTGAGCCTTGTTTATCTTTAAAAGAGAGAGAGGTAGAGCACAAAGTCTCTGGGTTGTGAAATAATTGAGAAAAAGTCTGAAAAACTCACCTAGGTATTTTAAAAGTTGTTGCATAAAGACTTCTGAAGTGGGGCTGACTTCCGATTCTACAAAGCCTGGGTTGGAAGTGTGTGCTCTCTTCCCACTTACAGTTGTCCCGGGAGTGGCTAGCCCTGCTCAGTACCACCTCTGTGCAAACAGCAATGTTCAGGAAAACACATTTGTTTCATTTGTTGGGAGAGGACAAGAAACACTTTCCCTCACTTCTGCTCCTTTTGTTGGTGTCAGGCATACACATTAAAAGAGAGACCTTCGTTTCTGCCTTAGAAAACACACAACCTTTGTATCATAACATATTAAGAAATATTACAGCTGTAGAAGGAACAAGATATACAGTCATCATAAGCTGTTCTGTGTCTACCTTCTTATAAGAGAATCTTGCAAAGTTGTTCATAAACTGCAGTCAAAACTTTCCTTATAAGGATAACACCCCTACACTAAATAACCATAGCATTTAATAATATGTGCACTAATGTTAGGTAAAAAAAATACTCTCTTTAAAACACTTGAGCTTAAAAACAAACACAATGAACTCTTTATGACAAGCAAGTTACTAAGCAGACTTTTGCAGTGGCCCAGGGTGTCTGTAAAGAGCTGAGAAAATCAGCATTTACAGCTGTACTTGTAATCTCTGCTGACAAAGGCAAAAATTGCCATCGCAATAATACACTTGATCTATACAAGACACAAAACCTATCTGCTCTTCATTACCATCTGGTGGTTGCTGCACAGAGCGGCATTACTTACGTCTCAAAATGTTACTGAGGGGAATTTCCATCTTACCACCAAAAAGGAAAGGGTGCTGTGAGAGCACAGGAAAGCTGGTTTTGTCTTGCAGGCCCAGTAAACTGTGACAAAACAAGCAGGTGGAAGAGAAAAAGGAAATCTAAAAGCATCTGGTTGCACCTTGGCATTTCATCAAGTAATTTAATTGTACCTGTATATCACCTGCTGTGGAAGGCAAAGTGCATTGTTCCCTCCTAATCACAGCAGTGGCAGCTGACACTATTTTGCAAGGCCAGGTATCTTGTTGATTGCTTCTAATAACTAGTTCCCAGATTTTCTCCAGTACTTACTGAGAGAGGATTTTTTACAAAGGCATCCTAGTAGGGACATTATTTCCTCTGCAGTGAGCAGGAGAGAGGTAGTCCCACTGTGCAGCTCTATGGGGAGCCAGTTAAATTCTTGCACAGTCCATAGTCTCATACCAAAGCTAGAAGGGCCACTAAATATGATGAAGCTGCCCCTTACCCACAGGCACTCAAATGCCTCTTTCTGCAGACAAACATTGCATTGAACAGGATAGAGTGCCTTGGCAGCTAGGAGCTGCCTTGCTCCTGTGCCTTAGGTGGGATGACAGCTTTTGCTCCACCCTCCACCATGGCCCCAGATCCTCTGTGTAGTGTCTTCCCAATCAATAGTTTCATCAGAAGGAAACTGTGCAGTGTCATTCAGCTTGGAAGGAACTTATTAAAGGCATTGGTCCAAAACACAGCCAACATCACATTTGTTCTTATACCAAACAAAAGTTTAATAGCCATTAAGTTAGTGCAGTATCCTCTTGCTTTATTTTAATTGTATGGATCTATGGTTAATTGTTATAGCCTAGGTACAAAGTGCCCCATATAAACAGGTATTTTGCACCACTGGGAATACAACCTCTTGACCCCAGCCACATAGAGTGTTGGTCCAAATATACCAGGGGACTGATCCACTGCAGCTGCAGTATCTGTTGTTTTATGGCTCAGCTGCTTTACATGTTTAAGAATGACACTTCTGTTTCATTCCCTGTTCTACTGATTTCTGTGACCTTGGCTAAGTCATTTAGGCCAAATCTTCCCAATACACATACTTGATGTTAAGTGTTTAA
This sequence comes from Odontophorus gujanensis, assembly GCA_013399175.1. Classification (NCBI taxonomy): domain Eukaryota; kingdom Metazoa; phylum Chordata; class Aves; order Galliformes; family Odontophoridae; genus Odontophorus; species Odontophorus gujanensis. The sequence goes on along the minus strand of VXAB01001556.1, from coordinate 74,653 downwards.
GTGTATATTAAGGTTTTTGCGAGTAGGAGTGACCTAGATCTTGTGGAGTCCAAATACTGAAATCTTCATTTAAAATTCTGATCCCTGGACCTCCATAGCTGAATTTTCTGTTCTGTAAATTGTAGATGAGGCTTACATATGTCACAGAGATATTTGAAGTTTTAATTAGTTCAAATGTGCATAGTGGCTTAAAAATGTAAAATATATAAATACCAAGAATTATTATCAAATAGGTCAGTATTTTAACCACATACATGTCCCCGTTAGTTAAGGCATTTTGTCAACTTTGTGTCTCATTTTGGATGTTTAGCACATAATCAGCTTTCTAAATATTTCTCTGCTGGACACAAGCACCAGAGTACATGAGATTAACACTGGGAAATTAACATTCCTTAGCTAATACACTGTCTACATGAACAGGTCTCCGCAGTCCCTTCTCTGACCTCTTAGCTCACTTGGACACAAGAAATGAAGCACTATGTCAATGGTGAAAATGAGCAGGTAGAAAATCCAAGGGACTAAAAATGAAGTTGAATATTCTAGAAATACAAATGCACAATTGCGGGAAGTAGATGTCAAAAGATGAATGGTTTTAACAGGATGGATAAGGTCTGCACTTGCAAGCACTCTTTCTTATTTCATAGAAAAACATTAATATATTCCATTCACCCAGGGTATTTTGGAAAGGAACCAGAAAGTTTTTCACTCTGGGTTCCCAAACTGCTCACTTGTTGAGTTTTTCTCTATGTTTATAATACTTACAGGTTCTTACAGATTTTTGATTGTTTTTAATCTGTTGTACAAATGTTCTAACTTCTTTATTCCTCAGCTCCTCACCTGAAACCAACAGATAATCTACCTTCATCAGAAGAGGATGGACAGGAACTAAGGCAGTACTGAAGTATATTTTGATGATTTTCTGAAATGAAAATTTGGATGATCTCTAGAACCACGAGTGGAATCTAAGCCTGAATGTGCTAGGTGAAGTGATAAAAATTCTCTAAACAAAGGACAAATCAACCTAAGGAGGCATTTGTCAAGACAAAAATGCACATCACAGAGAGGTTAAGAATGTGAGAAAGACCCAAAGTCCTCTCTTGCAGTAGGAAGGGGAATGCTTCCAAATTGTAAAATTAAGAATATTCGCATTATTTCTTCTTTCGTCCTCCTCTGCCCACAAAGCTGTCTTCATGCAACTTCTTCTGTCCAGAGATGGGATTAGAAAACATTTGAAGCTGACCCAGTTGACATCGCACAAATTCTTGCCACTGCTCCAGGGAACTTGAGAATGCTCCCACAAGTCTCATTTCACACTTCAAAGTTTTCTGAGCATTCAGCTTCTGTTGATTGCCCTAAAAGAGACTCTGGGATGGTTCTACCCTGTGTGGTGAGCTCCCTCCCAAAATGCATGCACAGTGAATTGACCAATGAACCCTGCTGCTCAACCATCCTTCCTCTTCTCTGTGCTGTTATCCCTTGTAGAGCCTCTTTGCCCCCATCCCAAGCTGCTGTGGTGCCAACATATCAGCAGAAGCAGCATTCCAGTTTTATGGTCTGGCTGAGTAACCTTTCTGCTAGTTGTCTTCTTTCAATTTCTTTTTCTTATAATTCTTCTCTTTGCACTTGTTTTAGGCTTTATTTTAGGGATCTTTTTCAGATAGCTAAAAACAGCAGAAAAGACAGGGCGTAATCTATTTCTCAGTTTATGGACTGCTTCCAGTGACTGCTGCCAGCCCACGTGACATACATAAATCATGGATTTGAGACCTGAACCCCTGCATTTGTTAAAGTGATAAGTAAAATTTCTCTTTGTCTTACACCTCACTGCTGACAAAGTGAATCCCAGTTGAAGAGATTCACATGTGCTCTTTATTTCAGCAAGCAAGAAACATATATCTCACTCATCAAATGTGCTTCTCTGACAGAAAGGGGAGTGCAAGCAGCTGTTGTGTAGGACTACTGCATTTGTTAAACTCAAGCCCACATTGTTTTCTCCCAGTGTAGGTATGACTATACGTGGCAATACATATTTAACACTGTCATTTTCATGGCTGTAAATCTACTCAATTGAATTTCAGAGGAATTTGCCATCAGCAAAGATATCAGACAGCCTGCAAGTTTTCAGTCTGGTGGCTTTTACTGTCTTATTTTGATGTTGTTCTAATACTCACTTTTAAATGTGAGAGGTGAAATGTTCTGTAAACATTCTTGAAATATAACACAAATTTTAATTCTTGTCACCTTTGTCCTTGGAGGCAGCAGACAACATCTATAATGAAGTGGAATGGTAAAATATCTACCTTTTGTGAGGTGGGTGCAATGGCAAGAGGATAGAGAACAGTTCCTGTTCCCAGAAACTCTGTTTTGGATTTTACTCTTTAGTTTTACCAATGTAAGCACAATATATTAAAAACAAATGCTATGAAGTCTCAACCAAAATGCTTATTCTTTTATTGAAGATGGCTATTTAAAGTGTGTGTGGAACTGGAAAAGGGATTCCAAGTGCACCGAGGACATTTTTAGATAAATTTAATTTGAAAACCAGAAGCCCAGACAATGAGAAATGCCATTTTTAATCCCCAGTAAGACTGAAGTTAAAAAAAATAATAATTAAATAATAATAATAATAGGAAAATTGCTTTAAAGAAAAGTAGTTAGGACCTTTAATATTCCCAGCACTGCATAGCACCAAGAGGGCAGGGGCTACCTCTAGGTAACGAAGGAGCTAAAACTACAGTTATCATGAAGGAAGGGCAAACCATTACCAGAGGAAGAAAGTGGTGTTGCCATCCTTTTGAGTAACAAGATCACAAAAAAATCAAGTTTCCCAGAGCTTGGAAAGAAATATTCTTTAATTCTAAACTTCTTGAGAGTAAATGAGACAGAAATTTCTCTTCACAAAAAGTGAAGTTCCTTTTGAGCAATATCTCCAGAAAAGTTGCTTTTTGCAACTCTGAACAAGCTAGACTCTTATGCGAGCCACAGATTCATAAGTCTCTCTGTAGTAAGTGCATCGCATCACTGAAATGGGACAAAGAAACACATTGCATTCTAGTGGCCCAGTGTGGTAAAATACTTCTGTTAACAAAATTTGTATTTCTCTATTCACTGCTTTTAAAAAGACATATGCAACCTGATAATTTAAATAGTTTTGCCATGAACTTCTTCAGATGGTGATGCAAAAGCAAAGCTTGAGAAAATTAATTCCATTTATCAGAAAAAAATAATCTCTGTGTCATTCTAGTAAGAGTTTCATTTCTTCTACAAAATAAAATTACCCATACTTATAAACAGTACCAGGCCTAAAAATCTTGGTCTTCATCCAACAAATACACATAGAACTTTCTACAATATGAATTAGCCTGTTTAAATTGAGGGAGCTGCTCAAAATGGAAAGGTGCATGTGCTGCTTGTTTCTAAGTGTGAGTTTGCACATTACTGACAGAAACCTCAGCTGTTGGAAACTACATGAAAGAAAACACCTGAAATATCTTTCAACAGGAATGATAACATTAACACATCTCATATTTCTTCTCTATGCTATTTAAAGTTCTTCTTAAAACCTGCAGTTCTGTCTATAATTTTGTCAGTAATTGCCTCCATTGTTCTGGTGACACTTAAGACTGCTGGCTGCTTGTGGTTAATACGGCAAGGCCTTTAAATTATGCAAATATGTACATGCTAACTGCTGCCTGCACCTACTTTGTGACCATCTCAGCACTTGTTGAATGTCTTCCTGACTTGTCCTGGAAGCCAGGATTGTCTTTTTTATTAATGTCTACAGCATCAGGCTCAAAGACCTCAATCTCCAAACTCTACTGCTCTTGTGATAACGACAGCCTCACACACCTGGGATGGAAAAACAGAAGATTATCAGAATTGCTTCCTGCATGTAGCATGGAGTGGGACATGCAAATGCACTGCTAGTGTAGGGGTTCTGGCATTAAGCATGCAGTGCTGGACTACTGCTCCTCCAGAGGAAGCCAACTCTACAATGTTAAATATGTTAGGTGAGTGGTAAAACCATGTGGCTGGGAGATTTACAAATGGATTTCAAGTTAACATTACAGATGTTTATTTGAAGTGACTAAAGACTCACTGAATTATTCTGTCTGTGGATATGGTAGAACAATTTTTGTCCTCAAGTTCTTAATAAATATATTCTTCTCACCTTGATTATAAAACTAAGATCAGTTCACAGTCTGAAGATCTCAGGATAAAGCACAAGTTCGCTGTGCCACTCCGCAACTCTTCTTGGTTGTATTCCTGGTGCTCCAAAATCCCCAGAGCACACTTAAATTATCTCCAGCTTATTTTTTTCTGTCATCCAAGAAGACTGCTCACAAGCTGCATCTGATTCAAGGGATTACTGTAGGTATGAAATGACAATAGCATTATCTCTAGCAGATGAAATATGTGACCTATTTTGTTACCTACCTCTTTTAAGTATAAATTATACATATTTATTTACCTACACATGTAGTCATTTCACAGTTCCAAGGTTTCATCTCACAGTTTTAAAACCAAATCATTTACACTATTTTTCACAAATTAAAAATTTTCATCTAAGATTTTTAATATACTTTATCAATACAGTTACTGAAAAAAGACCATTTGCTCAGTGTCAGGTGAGAAAAAATGTATATCTCTCCTAATTTTCATTTTTCTTTGGTGTAAGGGATATGCAGTATGACAAGTCCCACAGCCAAGTGAGAAGAAGCTGTCTGTTAATAAATAATCCAAAAAGTCCAAGCTCCACTTTGCTGTACGTTTGTTGATAGCTTTTTATTTATTTATTGCCATGTATGTTTTCTGTGCTCATTGTTACAATGTAATGCAATTTCAATAATTAATGATGTTGCTTGCACACTTATCTCCAGTCCTACTTTCACCTAGCAATTCTCCCCACTGACTGAAGAACAGCAAGTCCAGTTAGACCACCTGGGTTATGAGCATCTCACTTCTGCAAGTCCTTATGTCCAATTACTCAAGTCAGTCAGCATCACACATATTAACCTTCAAAGTATGCATCTCCACATACGAAGTGAAACGAGTGAAGCATAGAGCTCCCCCTCTCCATTTGGAGCAGAATCATGGGGACAAGGGTTGCCCTCCTTCTACGTTTAAGATGGCATAAAGTACCACCAAAAAGAGATGCATAATCATAATTTCTGCAATGTTTTTTGTTTTTTTTTTGTTTGTTTGTTTGCTTTTTGTTTTTTTCCTAGTTTCATTAAAAGTCCTTCTTACAGAATGCATACACTGAGAAACACGAAGGATTTACACTGGCTTTTTACTCTCTCTGATTTCCAAATGAAAAAAAATAAAAATAAAAAGACCATTAATAAACTGGAAATACTTCTCTGTATGAGAAAAAAAAAGTTTCCTCCTGAAAGTCTATGCACAGTGAAAGAGAAAAATGAAAATACAATTAACCCATGGAGGTTTTATTAATTGTACTGTGAGATCATATTATTTGCGCTGCTTCTAGTGAACATGTAACACGTCTCAGAACACATGCACAAAAAAGTTATTGCTGCTAGGTTAAAACTAGTTGATCTCAATTTTTTCAGTCTGCTAATATGATTGTCTCAATATGCTTGAATCTTGACAAACATTTTTCCCACTCAGAAATTCTGCTTTCACTAGCACATTTCAGAATTTCCAAGAAGTCTTATTCCCAAGATACACGTCTCTCTCATTGAGCCCATCAATACTAAGCCCAGTGTGGAAATGAACAGGAGAGGAATTTGATATTATCATTAGCAGCGTTCTAAAGAACAACCTGATTTCCAGCAGTGCAAAGCAGCACAGACTAGTGCAAAGCCTCACATCCCTGCCTGTCTGAATTTTAGGGCACTCAGCCAGCCCCATGAGCCCTGAAGACCACACAGGAAACCCACCAGGTTTCACTCAGCCCAAGTAGGAGAATAAAATCCAGCTGGAGCATATGGAAACATGTACTACTCTATTCTGAATCAAGTTTATTGGTTGCAGAAGAGGCTTCAGTTTAACCACTCATAAATCAGACCATCAGCTGTCTCATCATCTTTGAAAGCTTTTAGAACGTCTGTGATAATATAAAGCCTATGAAAGTTGGCCTCTTTGCCACAGTCACTCATTTTGGAGGTCACTGGTTCTTTGTCATAGGTGTTCAAGAGCTGCAGAAGGCAACTAGGATGTTTCATTTTTACTGAGAGATGAGATTTCCCTGCACTGGTGGCCTGAAGAATTACACCCTTTATAGAAATGGACCTTTTGCAATGAAAACAGAACCTCAGTATTCTTTACACATCCTATAAAACCACAGAGCATTTCAGTTGGTAGTATATGGGAGTGTAGAGCTGTTAATAATACTTAATCTCTGGAAGCATTTGGAAGACAAGTTTCATCATGGTGCCATCATACACCCTAACTGGGCCAGAAAGGAGCCTTCTGGCTGCCTGCTGTGGCCACATAATGCCAGCCCTCTTGAGGTATGGTTGTTCAGAGCCCCACACAAATCCCCGCTCTCAGCCTCCAGTCACTGAAGGCCTTCCCATCACTCTCCTTGTCCAATGAGGTGTCTGCAGCTGCTTCCAGAGGCTTAGAACCCCAAGAGGAGGTCCGGAAACACACCTCACACTGACAGGCTGCCAGCAGAACAGCTACTCTGAAGTATAGTTGCCTTGAAACATACAGAAAAGAGAATTCACATAGGATAATCCCCTGCACTCACATCTTATGACAGATTTTAGCCGGCCAGACAGTCGTCACATAGCTTTTAGCAAAGTTTGAATTATCTTCAAGATACAATGCTGCAAAGTGCCTAAAAGAAGCCAAGTAACTTTATCATGAATTGTTCTCAAACTTTTGGTACACGCTGAGTGCTGCTTACCCCAGCAGCACCAATAATGCCTAATCACTAGCACAACTGCAGCGCACAATAGAATAGAAAGCGTTAAGAATTCACAACAGCAACGCCAAAGTTCCGTTGAGTTGAGCTAGGAGGTGACTAAAAGAGGAAGAAAAGAAAGGTGCGTGCATTGAAGCAGCCCTCACGGCCAACAGACAGCACCCACAGCACCTGCGGTTACGCGGGCTGACAAGGATGCCGGCGCTCGCGGCGCCGCGCTCCGCGCATGCGTTGCGCAGCCGGCAATTGCAGTCGGCTCCCGAGCGGGGCCGGGGTGAGGACGGTGAGACGGGGCGGTCCGCGGGCGCCATCGCTGTTCTTGGTGCTGGCCGTGGTATGGCGAGCACGGCCAATCGGGGAGGGGCGTGGGGAAGCGGCATCTTACTTAACCAGGCTCTGCTCCTTCCCGCAGCGCCGACGAGCCCAGCAACATGTCCGACGTGAAGGAGGCGGTGGACGGGCTGTTGCACGGCTACGACATCCGACTCAGGTCCGGCTTCGGACGTGAGACACCGGCGCTTCTCGCGCTCCGGCCAGCCGCCTAACGCCGACTCCCGCTTCCCCTCCCACCCGCGCAGGTCGACGTCGGCAAGCGGATCGAGATCGCCGGCGTCGACGCGGTGTCGGGGAAGTCAACACGGTGAGTAGCGGCGGGATGGGGCCGCGGGGGGCCGAGCTCCCACGCGTTCGCACGCCGCCTGCCGGCCTTACCGCAGAGCAACGAGGGCTCCGCATCCAGTCTCTGCCGGCAGCGTTGAGCTCCGCGCGGCCGCCTGCAGAGGCGTCAGAACCGCCGAGAGCCATCCCGAGTGAGGGCTGCCCACCGCAAGGGAGAGCACATACTGCACAATAGCCGAGCACGTCGGGGTTGCTAGGAAAAGCTGTTTGCGTTGTTGGCGTGTTCGCGTGCGTGAACTAGTACTCCACGAGTGCTCGCTGCTGCTTTTGGAATGCCTGCAGAAGGTGCTGCGGTGGTTCATTCTTCACGCGGTCAGAAGTTGAGTTTGGAAATGCTGGGGTTGCCCTAGCTGTAGTGGTACAGAGACAGACTGGTCTGGGTTTGTAGCAGTTTTTGTGTATTTGTTCTTGGAAATTGAATTGAATAAAAACAGCAAAAAGTAAACAATGTGAAGCTTCAACAGCAACAGCTCTTCCTGCAGAAAACTGTTGTATATGAAATACACAACCATGTCCCCTATCCAGCTGTTAAAATTAGAGAAGTCCACAAGCTAAAAGTGTGACACAGATGTCTGATTTCAACTCTGCCTCTGAAAGGAGTACTACTAGAGATGCAGACTTGAAAGGCAAAACTATGTATGGTGGTTGCCTCATACACTAATCTTTTCCCAGAATAAACTGAAAAAATCATCAGTTGCAACTTTGTACATTTTACAGAATAGTATTGGATTATTATGCACTGCAGACATTCTGCTCTCTCTCTTATGTTGGGTCTTATGAAAATCTAAGATGCTTTCTTTCCTCTTTTTAGCTAGAAGAAACTTAAAACCATTTCCATCCTGATTATCTGTTTATTTCACTCAGAAAAATTGGAAAAAAAAAAAATATACTGCCCATTCTAAGAAATTTTCTCAAGTGTTTGCGTCATATAGTTATCACTCAAAATTGCTGAAGAGAAATTGTTTTCATCTTCATATTTAGCTTTTTCTACTGTTTGCTGTACATACAGTGTTCCTACTTGTAACTGCTAGATTTCTTGATACATCTAACACAATCTGGAGGAAGGGTTACTTTGCATGTAGCAAACTAGATTCTGAGGACCATAAATACAGCATGATACAAGTATCAGCTCTTGGAGTTCCTGTTACTACATTGTACTTCGGGGGAGCACACTGTAGGGACTGTGCAGATGAGGCAGAAGAAGCAGGGAGTTGATTTTCTCTAGGTCTGAACAGTGAAAGAACAAACTCCCAACCATTTATTCTACCATATAACAGGATCACTGCTTCTGCAAAGTGGCATACGCTGGGAAAACCAAACACTGTCTACACCACCACCAAAATACCTGTTCAGAGAAGTACAGAATATATCAAGTGTCAACACCTGAAATCCTGTTAATTCGAAGAGTGGATGTGACAGTTTCCAGTAGCAGCCTCAAGGGGTAACAATTGCATAGCAACAGCTCATAGCTTTTCTGTTTCATTCTGAAGGATCCGACATGCACCTCTCATTTCCCTTCCAACCCTTGTGTGGCCCCTGGGAAAGTGTAATTTATTGTTATTATTTTGTAATTATGGAAAGTTGCATGCTGGATTTATTCTTTGACCACTCCCTGTGTACTAAGGGGGTCAGCTGGACTAAAATGGGTCAAAAAAATGAAGACATTTTCATTATATAAAAGGCCACATCTCTCCCGATGGAAAGAAGCAGCCATTCCGAGGTATAAAGAAAAGTCCTTCTGATCAATCATTCTCACATAGGAGTAACAGGGGCAGTTGTCTCATGCCTCATGTAAAACCTAATTTTCAGAGTGTCAGAGGCAGCTGTTCCAAATCCTGTTACCTTGAGGGGTTAAACTTCCTATTCCAGATAAGAGTAAAGATTCTTACTTTATCTCTGTACCCCTTCAGTGAATTAGATGAGAATTTGTCATGGCTGTAGGCTGTCTGCCAAGTCAACAGGCAGAATTGTATGTCTGAGTAAATCCAGCCATTGGGTAAAACGTTGAAATACAGACAACAGAACTATTACAAATTATGTGAAAACCAACACTAATTACTGTTCAATCAAGCAGCTTGTCTACCTATATCATCTTCTCCAAATATGCTAAACTATTATGAAATATTTTTCTAAATTAATAAAAGCTTCTTGCTACTCCTCAAAGTCGCAGTCTTCTTCTGCTGACCTCTTCAAACTGCATTGTTTTATGGCCATTTGGTAGTACAATAATGCCATATTAGTTTATACAGAAGGATTAATTTTGCTGTCATTCTCATAACTCTGTTTGGCGTCAGATACACTGTCATATATTGATTTTTGCTGGTAAAAACTGAAGAACTTGTTATACGTGAAACAAGCAGGAGAAGTAAGGTGCAAAAGTCCTAATGACCATTGCTCTGTTCAAAACCTACTTTTTTTCCAAATATACTATAACTTTTAATCTCTTTCAATCAGATTTTCCTATCCTTGATACAATAATTGGAATTTACAAAGCATTTGATTCCACAGGTACAAAGTGATCTTACGCTTTGTTTCAATTAATGACTGTTTAGCTAATTTTCATCCATGATAGAGTTCCTTTAGAAATATGCTGGACATTTACATTAATATACTGATTTCATTAAGAACCCTGCTATTACTAAATCTATTAAGTTTCTGTGATGTGAATTGTCTGGTTTGTCATTATACCTCCACACTATAAACAAAAGGTGCTGATGACACAGCAAGAATGAACACAGACAGTGTGATTCACAGTAATTACCTTCGAGCTCCAGGGCAAACAAGCAAATGTCATATTGCAATATTGCTCGATCTACTAGAAAATAGTTGAGAAGTAGCTGGATTCACATACAATACATGACTATTTTCTTGTTCAGCTTGTTCTACCTGGAAAGAGATGGCTCTGGGGGCACTTTTCCACGATCTGTGAAGAGGTTATGGAGAATATAGAGCCAGACATTTTGCAGAGGTATATGGTGTGACAACAGATGTGAAGTGAAACCAATGAGGGTCAGACTTGGATGTAAGGAAAGGGGTTTTTTTATCCCCTAGCAGGCCAGCATTCAAGACCCCAATAATAGACCCACTACTACCTGATTTTGCAGGTTATGTAAAGACACTTATTGCAGGCTAAGAGAGTCTTAAGCTGTGTTTTTTTGACAACAGTTTCACACACTGTCTTGCCCCTTCTCACTGACTGGGTTAAGTATCTAGAGAAAGAAGGATATTGGCTGCTGTGAATGTCAAACTAGAAAACCAACTCTCCTCTAGGCAATTTCATATCAAAATAGGTGTTGTGAATCCCATTTCCATAGCTCCTTGCTTCAGAGCAGAAAAATCTCCTTTGTTTGAATCTCAAGTCTTGTACATGAAGAACTAAAAAGTCAGCTTCTTCAGCTCAACCAGGTAGGCAACAGAAGCAATCAGGTTAGCTGCAATGATAGGAAATGCAAATCCTCAATATAAATAACCTGTCTGACAACATTCATAGAGATTAAAATGATTTTTTTTAATGTCATAAAACTCAGTGATTCCTTATGAAAACTTGCCTAACTGCAATGCAGAAGAAGGGATAAGTACTTTCTTGTTATAGCATGAAGGACACACAAAAGACTTGAAATGAATATTAATAAGAATGTGTAGTGACTGATTTTATTTTTTCCAGCAAATGAAGAAAAACTAACCAAGTAATAGTGTATAAAGGTCAGACCATTTCATCACCATCTGCTTCAAATATAAGTAATTATCTTAACAGTGAAACATGAAATGAATGTAGAAATAGACATCTTGAGGTTGAGCAATGAGGTCACTGTTATTGGATGTTTTGTTGGGTTGTTTTTCATTTGAATACAGTACTAAGTGGTTCTTCAACAAAATGAACATGTAGACAAAAAGGATAAAGTGATTACTTAAATGTTGCTTTATATGACCCATAAAGGTCATATATATGACTCAGAAAGGGGTCCCTTCCAATCAAACTTCAAAAATCAAACTAAACTGAGAACAGCTTCAAGGTTAATACAAGCAATATACCACATTCTTTATTTTTATCCTGACGGGTGCAATACTTCACAAGTTTCCTTACTTCAAGGTTTAAACAAGCTAGCTATGAATGCCCTTCATAGAAAATGTAATTGTCTTATTTGCTGTTAAAATCACAGTTGCCCACAGAGAATTTCTTCCAGCTTTCTCAATTGCTTCCTTCTCTGGACACTGCAGGTGGCTTACCTTCACTACCTAACTTTTCTCCAGGGCTGATAAGCTCAGTTCTGACCCATGTACTTCATCTTTTAGTCCAGATTTTACACCTGAAGCCACATGGTATCCTGATACATCTGTAGTCCAGGCGGATCATATAACCCATGTAGAACCTACATTTCTGAAGACATGAGATAGTATTCACACTTTCCATTTGTTTAAAGCATATTCCAAGAACGCAGCACAAGTTTACTAATGATATAAAACTACTAGTCTGTTGAATTTTAACATTTTTGGTAAGCTGCTTCTTGCCTTGTTTCTTCTGACCCTGGAGTAATAAATAAATAAATAAATAAATGAAATTGAAACATGGTACTATTACTGTGCCAAACTGTTAGAAATAACTGCAAAGAAAAGGACCATGCTTTTCCTTAGTCATTCCCCAAAACAATTCTCCTTTCAGGTCTGGTTCCTAAAATCGATCTATAGCAATGAGAGGCCTGAAATACGATGGATCTTCTCATCCCACAACTGAAAGACACAATGTTTTAGACAGATTTTTGTGCTTCTGCATCAAACAACATGCCCATGTTGTGAGCCCTGAAATCTTCCACCTTGAGGTCTGTTAGCCTCCACAAACCCCACAGTTCAGTAGCACAAATATGCTGAGGGCATTTAGGGTCACAAATGATTCTTTAGTAAAAGAATTGTAAAAAAAAATCATACAAAAGACCTATTTCCTGTAATTATCATTTCCCTAAGAAGAAAAAAAAAAAATATCTCCATAGAATTCAAACTCCTCCCAGGAACCTGATGTTTCTTTACAAGAGTGTGTAGATAGATAGGAAAGAGTGTAATTAAAAGTTTGTATCTTTATTTTCCTTATTTTCACTGCCTTTTTAATTTGATTCATACATTCTCATCTGTTTCCACACATTCTCTTATAACTGCAGTTCAAGCAACACCTGGAACCGAAGCTGCAGAGCCAGGAAAGTGAATAGTCACATCACCACTTCTCCCTGAGGTGTGGAAAGATTCCCAGCCTCAGGGGAGGAACAGGAACATGCTTCAAAGCTACCACCAAAAAGACTTGTTCCTGTTTGCAGGATGCCAGTTAGTCTGGGAAAACAGCTGAAACTGCAAAATTAAACCCAAGGATTTCCATCATTCATCAGCATCCCCAGCTGATGTGTTCTGCTGAGTGCTGTATTCCAAACAGCAGCTGGTAGATGTCTCATTCTCTATATAAAAGTATGCTGTGTTTTGAAGCATAGTGATACCTGAGAAACCAGCTGAAGTATTCTCTGAGGTGAAGACAGAGTTCAAGATGGCTGCTAGAGAAGTTTTTATACTCGAATGCTCTTTAAGACTCCTTTTCTTCTTTCTAGAACAAATATTCTGGATCTAAAGGGGGTGCACATTTTGACTTGTAGAGTTCCCCTTCCCTCATACAAAATACTGTCTGTAATTCTAGCGGCACTCCAAGAAAAAAAGAAAAGAAAGAAAAGAAAGTTCTTCTACCCGAAAGTCAAAACTACTGCAAATATCTTCTCTATGAAATTTGTATTAGCAGACACTGAATAATCTAGCAGAATAATACCAGATAATGACGTATGTTCCATTATTTTTCCATGTAATAGCTCTGTATTAAGATTTACTTATGGTGGAGATGGAGAAGGTAGATTATATTTCTTGCTGATCGAGGTTGACAGTGTCCTTTCAAAACTGAAATACTGGTTTTGGTCGAAGCAGGGTCACACTGAGGTTTGCTGCAGCTTCTGCTAGGAAAAATCCTTGTTTGGGTAATATCATGAACAAGTGAAAGGGAACCTAAAACAAAAAGACAGCTTCTAGAAAGCTACATTATCACATAGGCATCCATCCCACAGCAAGATTGAATTGTAAGGTTTTAAACGCTTACAATAGAATGTATAGTCTCAAAGCAAAGATTTCAGACTGCCAAACTTAATTAAAGACTGAAATAAATGTTCTCCATTAAAATTCATCAATCCATTTGGCTGAGATGAAGAATTTCAGCCTAGCCTTCTCTAATTGTCTATAGAATGAACTGAAGAGATGGCAGTTAAAACTGCTGAAACAGATAGATGGTGTCTAAATATTGTTCAGGATCTTAATCATATTAAAAGAAGAGTGCAGAAGAGCCTTTCAAGCACAGCTGAAATAAAACATGTACCAGACAACTGCAGGTGGATGCATTCACGCTGAAATATCTCAGGAGCTTCTAGGCAGCACTGACTCTGCTCCCATCCGAGGAGAATAGATGCTGATAGTCCCGCTGGTCTCAGTGAAACTGCTCGTGGGTAAAACTTCTCACAGTATAATTAAGTGCATGTTGGTTTTACCTGCTTAACAGTTTCTTCAGCAGCTTGTGTGAGCACTCCAGCTCTCAAGTTTACAGCAGATTTAAACCTTTATTTTGTTATAATTTTTTGGGTCATTACTTTTCAGTATGAGAGAATAACCAAGCCTGGAATTAGACCCTTTCCCAGTGTTCTTCCATGCTGATTTATCCTTTCTTTGATCAATTTGTAAATCATTCATTATGAATACTAATACACCAGCCAAGGAGAGGACATAGACAAGGTTCAAAGGCTACATAAATATAATATCTCACAGCCAGTGCAGCTTTGTCACTGGCTTCCTATGAAAGGAGCAAAACATGGGATTAGCAGCCACCTATAAATTCAGGATTTATTTTATCCACTGCACCAGGACTGAAATAAATAAATAGATAAATAAAGGTAAACTTTCAAAATGCCACTAACATGTTGGCATCCAAATCTTAATGACAGACTTCAGAGCTTGTTAAGTGCTTTGCGGATCCTTATGCTAATAGGAAGCAAATACGGTGCCAAAGCGATAGCAATCTGAAATGAATCCTGCACAGAAATTCAGCTTGCACTGACAAAAAGAAAAGGTTTTGTTTTTCAGAAGCTCACTAGTAGTGTGTATTACTGAGATCTCAAGGAGTAAGTAACATACTATTTCCTTTTAACTATTCCTAGCTGAAATTCAGAGTAAATAAATAGCAGATGGTTACAATGACCAGCATAAGTCAGAAAAATACAGTGTAAGGACAACTTACTAAATAGTAGGATGGTTATTAAACGTTAACATTCAGCTTACAGCATTTATTCTAGCTCTTCTTGCCAGTGCAGCATAGTCTATCAGAGAGAGAGAGTTACTCTCAGAGGAAATTTTTGCACTGTATAAAATTATCAGTTCGTGGAGACAATTTCAAATAGAAAACTAAAAATTTAATTAATTCTATAGTGTTTCACCCTAAAGATGAGATCAAGAAGAAAAGACTACAGAGAGGTGTTATTGTGGCCTTCCAGTACTTAAAGGGGACATATGGAAAAGCTGAGAGGGACTCTATCAGGGAGTGTAGTGACAGGACAAGAGGTAATAATTTTAAACTAAAAGATGGGAGATAAGGAAGAAATTCTTTGCTGTGAGTGCGCTGAGATAGTGGCATAGGACTCCCAGGGAGCTATGCTTGCCCCATCTCTTGAGGTGCTCAAGGCCAAGTTGAATGGGGCCCTGGGCAGCCTAATCTGATGGAGAACAACTCTGAATATGGAAGGGAGGTGGAACTGGGTGTGCTTAACTATTCTATGATTTTATGGTCTTTTCTTTTATTAATCATTCTATGAATTTATGGTCTTTTATTCTTCATGTCCACGACATTACCATGTTAGCATGACTTACAAGTTTAAAAGTCACAAGTGAGAGAGACTTCCATCCCTTGTAGAGAATAGCGATTTTTTTTTATTATTTATATATTTGCATTTAAATATTAATTAAGATAGGTTCACAATTTGGGGAAGTATGTGGATATAAGTTATTTTCCCTCTCAGCAAGTGTGGCCATCATTGCAACAGTGGAGCAGAGCTATCTGGAGAGGTTACAGACCCAGAGGAAAAGAAAGTAATTCAGCTAGCTTGAACAGAATGCATCTTGGAATGCAGCATTGAAATATTAGATTTTACTCTACATTCAGCAGGAGATCAGTGTCTTCAGTGGTTAAATGTCACATTATAGAAAAAAAGACAACAGACTCAGAGTGAGGTCCATGGTGGAACCATAGGCCAATTTCTGATCCTTACACAGATTTCATTGTACATGGGTGTGGACACAGAGCAACTCTTCTGGCCCTTAGTTTTTCCTGTAACAATTCCTGCCTCCAGAGATATTGTGAGAATTAAACCCATTCCGCAAGATCTCATTTGGACAGTGGGCAAGTTTCTATACACTCGGAAAGAAAAGACACACAGCCTGAAGCTAAAAAAAGAACATACCCCCTGTGACCAGTAATTTCAGTGAAGCATCATGGCTTATGACCCAGCTGATCTGCTCCTACATCTTTAAAACAGTATTCCTGCAGTACTGACAGAAATTTATTTTTTACTTACCTAGTGAGAAACCCCAAGACAGCACAAGATGTTGCAGGGTAATTACATTTTCCTCAGTGGGATTGCTGAATGACATATTGTGATATATCAAGAAGCAACTGTGAATTCAACTTGAGTCAGCACAGAAGACTTTGCCCTGTACAGTATGTTTCCAGATGAACAGTGTGAGTGCAAGAACAAAGGGAAGTTAGTGAATATCTCATAGCTTCTCATATCCTCCATCAGCATTAGTTTTCAAAATACACCTGATTCTGGGCTATCTTGGGAACACTTTGTGTATTCATTATTTGTTTAGCTTACACATTTACTCTATGACCATACTGTTTGCAGAATGGATTCACCTCCTAGGAGAAGGCAATAATTACACTCATTTGTAAAAAGAACCATGTGCATCAGAATACAGAATTTACTTTTTTCTGCTACTTACTCTTTGATGTCACTAGCTGCCTGTTTCTTGTAACCACAGGTAAGAAACAGCTGGCTCTTTTATAAATAGGCTATTTAATTTCATTAAATTTTAGATTTTCTTGGTTTTTGGAACACGACAACAACATCCAACTGCAGAGGTCTCTGCTGGTCATTAAAGAGGTTGGGAATTTTTCATATTTATTTCTGATGGTCCTACCATCTTTTACAAGAAATTGCAATGATAGCATCTGGGAAGGAAGAAGGAGCAGAGGAAATAAAATAATTTTCAGTTGTACATGTATTTACCATGGCAATTAGGAGCATGAGTAAAATTGCCCTTCTATGGAAAAGACTTTTCTTTTGGGTATTTGTGGAAGAGTTACAATGCACACAAATAAGCACCGCCTTCATGCAAAATGTGTGTCTTGAAAGTTGAAAAAATCTTTCCTGATTTGCCATTCTTTTCTCAAATGGCCACTGACTCACTGGGTTCTCTGTCACCTCTATGCCCGGTGTGCTCTCTCAAAAATAATCCATAGCAACTCTGCATTGCAGGTTCAGTAATTTCAAACCTGTGGTCTCTTGACTAAATCATGACCGTGCTAAGAGCAACACATCTGCAGACATCCACAGAGGCAGAAGCTATAATATTTATCTTAATAGAACAGCCCACACTCAGTCAATCTTCTGGCTGTATCATCCCACAGGTGGATCCATGAGAAGGTTAATTTGCCATAGCGATTATTTGCAAAAATACTGGTACACCCCATCAATAACAGATTTTATGATTTCCCCCTCCCAGGATACTCAGCACCTTGCGAAGTTGTGCTTTAAATAGCAATTGAACAACACTCAGTTACGAGAAGAACTAAGTGATTTACATTAAATTCTTCTGTGAAAAGACCTAAGAACAAACAGGGTCAAGATGTTATATCACAAAAGATGCTTTGCTGGCATAAATTATTTCTCACCATGTTTCCAGGATACCGTGGCTGAGTTAAGATTTGAACCCATGTTTGGAGATAAAATGCTTTGATCATTCAAGTCTGAGGTTTATTACAAAAGTGAAACAAAATTCCTGGGGAAGCACTGTATTTTCCATAGCATGACTGATAGCAGATAGGCGATTTTTACATGGCTTTACACATCAGTGCCACAGATGAATTTGTGTGCAAATCTGAGTGAAAATGTTACAAGAATAGAAGTAAAAACACGTTTTTAATGTCAGCAAAAAAAAAAAAAAATCTCTTCGGAACTTCTGGGTTTTGTGAAGGTGGGAGGTATGTTTTTCCAAAGTGCAATATAAACATCAAGCAAGGATACGTTTCTTACCTTAATAAGAAGTGATCTAATACTCTGATATCAGGCATGTGCAATTTCTCAGTGTCTTTGTAGTCTTGATGTACCCAGACAGTCTTATTGAAATTTGCATTCATGGAGTCAATGATAAAAGTATATCTGATGCTCAGTGAAATATACTGAAGAAATGATCTGCAGAAAACATACATAAATAACATGTTAATGAGTATATAGAGCATTCCAGAATCAAATGTAAATACCAAATAGTGTATTTGCTCAATAGTGATCTACTGAACAAATAAGAGGCTGAAGGTGACAGTTTCCTGAACTACATCATTACTGGTCATGAGACATGCTATCACCACTATGATCCAGTGTCAAAACAGCAGTCCATGGAGTGATAATGTGAATTCTCCACTGAAGAAAAGGTTCAAGACACACCACTCACGAGTCAAGTGGTGTGTACTGTCTTTTAGGGAAGGAAAGTTGTGATACTTTTGGATTTCCTGAAACCTGGATAAACTACCAACTCTGATTGCTACACTGAAATACTGACTAAGCTGAAGGCTCATTCTTCCAGAATATGACCAGAGAATAAGGCAACCCTTCTCTTGCATCATAATATCACCAGGCCCCATACCAGACTGAAGCATGTGGTGCACATTTCTAATCTTGGCTGGACTGTCCTACAGCACTCATCATATAGACCAGATTTGGGACCTTCTGAGTTCCATCTGTTCAGGCTAATGAAAAGATTAACCATGCGAACAATATATTCATAGCAATGGTTCCATTATAGCAACTGCAGAACAATGGGTCACCCCCCCCGGTGCAGATTTCTATGAGCATGGAATGCAGGCTCTCACTCATCGCTGGCAAAAATGTATAGCTAATGGTGGTGGCTATGCTGAAAAATACTGCTTTATAGCTGAGAGAACTTGCTCTATCAAATAATACTATTGTGCTCTTTGAATCTGTTGTAGCTTCCATGGAAACAAATAGGAAGCATTACTTTTGGAGTGACTTAGGTAAAAACAGTAAAAGGAGTATTCACAGAAGTCTTCCTGAAGATGAAAATCAGCCTTGTAGAGAGTGCTGCACCATGACTGTGACAAAAGGTTTTAGTTTGGAACAGAAACATGATATTTCTTGCTTCAGAAAAAGTTTTGTGAATAGACAGTGCTAAATTTTCCTTGTTTTATAAATCCAGGAGTACCAACAACTGCACAAAATAATCAGTAGAGTGGCATGAATTTTACTCTTTGGTTTACTAGTTTATCTATCTGAACACAAGTTTTAAACAAATAAACAAACAATCAGAGAATGTAAACAAAACAAATCTCAGTTTCTATATCCCTCCATAGTGTTCCATGACAAAAAAAGAAAACAAAAAAAAGGATTCCCCTCTGTGGGCTAAACAGTAAATGAAACCATAAGGCAATGCAGAAAAACAAGTTTTATCCTGCAGATTTTATAAGCCACTCCTTCTGTGTTGGTGGCAATTATTGTTTCTTAAGCATGGCATCCTGTGTTTTGAAATGGATGTTATTTGCTCTTTTTCATATGAGATCCTCTGGAAAATTTTCCATTTGGTATTTCTTGTTGACAAAGTATCCAAAACCCATGAATCTATCCCTTGCCTCCCACAATAGCTATTTGCCTCTCTGGAAAATAGAAGATTTGATCAACAGCAGGGGAACAGCAGGAGTTTAATGCACAGAGCACCCCAAGCAATGTAACCTCTGGGAAAAAATAAAAATAAAAAAGAGAGAGGAAAAAAAAAAACTCTTTAGAAAAAGAAAAAAAAGTAATCACCCCCAGAAGAGATAAAGAGAGAAGAATGGCTGGCCACAGTTAATTAGCAGGAGCTTAAACAATGTGATGAGTCAGGCAGAGAAACGATAAGTGATAACAAGGAACTGCACAGGACAGGTATCAAGGACATAGTACGTAACGTGCTGGGGATCTCAGAAAAGTGAGTATTGTTTTTCCCCAAGGAAGGATTAGAAAGGAAGGTTGTTCTTCAGCTTAAATTCGGACCAGCCTAATTCAATTCCTAAATCAACTGAAGAGATGCATTTATGTTTTATCCAGCTGTATTATTTCCCTTTACCAAAGATCTGAGCTTTCCAACACACCAATTATGACAACAATCAACAGATTTATTACTGAAATACTGGAATATCCATTCTTTAAGAGACTTTGTGGTCTAGTAGGATGTACCCCTGCCTATAGCAGGGGGGTAGGAACTAGATGACCTTAAAGGTCCCATCCAACCCAAACAATTCTATAATTGTATGAAAATGTTGGCATCTGTAGTTGCATTTTGAGGTTTTGCATAGTGCTCAAGCTAACAGTAAACACTGGATTATGCTATTTTTATCAATATAGCTAAGAAACCTTGGGAAATGCTGATTAAACTAAGCACTTGATAAGCTTGGGTCATGGTTTTTCTTCTATTGAAAAGAAACTTTTACAGAAGCTATAGAACAGAATTGTTATATTAATATTCNGGAACTTCTGGGTTTTGTGAAGGTGGGAGGTATGTTTTTCCAAAGTGCAATATAAACATCAAGCAAGGATACGTTTCTTACCTTAATAAGAAGTGATCTAATACTCTGATATCAGGCATGTGCAATTTCTCAGTGTCTTTGTAGTCTTGATGTACCCAGACAGTCTTATTGAAATTTGCATTCATGGAGTCAATGATAAAAGTATATCTGATGCTCAGTGAAATGTATTGAAGAAATGATCTGCAGAAAACATACATAAATAACATGTTAATGAGTATATAGAGCATTCCAGAATCAAATGTAAATACCAAATAGTGTATTTGCTCAATAGTGATCTACTGAACAAATAAGAGGCTGAAGGTGACAGTTTCCTGAACTACATCATTACTGGTCATGAGACATGCTATCACCACTATGATCCAGTGTCAAAACAGCAGTCCATGGAGTGATAATGTGAATTCTCCACTGAAGAAAAGGTTCAAGACACACCACTCACGAGTCAAGTGGTGTGTACTGTCTTTTAGGGAAGGAAAGTTGTGATACTTTTGGATTTCCTGAAACCTGGATAAACTACCAACTCTGATTGCTACACTGAAATACTGACTAAGCTGAAGGCTCATTCTTCCAGAATATGACCAGAGAATAAGGCAACCCTTCTCTTGCATCATAATATCACCAGGCCCCATACCAGACTGAAGCATGTGGTGCACATTTCTAATCTTGGCTAGACTGTCCTACAACACTCATCATATAGACCAGATTTGGGACCTTCTGAGTTCCATCTGTTCAGGCTAATGAAAAGATTAACCATGCGAACAATATATTCATAGCAATGGTTCCATTATAGCAACTGCAGAACAATGGGTCACCCCCCCCGGTGCAGATTTCTATGAGCATGGAATGCAGGCTCTCACTCATCACTGGCAAAAATGTATAGCTAATGGTGGTGGCTATGCTGAAAAATACTGCTTTATAGCTGAGAGAACTTGCTCTATCAAATAATACTATTGTGCTCTTTGAATCTGTTGTAGCTTCCATGGAAACAAATAGAAAGCATTACTTTTGGAGTGACTTAGGTAAAAACAGTAAAAGGAGTATTCACAGAAGTCTTCCTGAAGATGAAAATCAGCCTTGTAGAGAGTGCTGCACCATGACTGTGACAAAAGGTTTTAGTTTGGAACAGAAACATGATATTTCTTGCTTCAGAAAAAGTTTTGTGAATAGACAGTGCTAAATTTTCCTTGTTTTATAAATCCAGGAGTACCAACAACTGCACAAAATAATCAGTAGAGTGGCATGAATTTTACTCTTTGGTTTACTAGTTTATCTATCTGAACACAAGTTTTAAACAAATAAACAAACAATCAGAGAATGTAAACAAAACAAATCTCAGTTTCTATATCCCTCCATAGTGTTCCATGACAAAAAAAGAAAACAAAAAAAAGGATTCCCCTCTGTGGGCTAAACAGTAAATGAAACCATAAGGCAATGCAGAAAAACAAGTTTTATCCTGCAGATTTTATAAGCCACTCCTTCTGTGTTGGTGGCAATTATTGTTTCTTAAGCATGGCATCCTGTGTTTTGAAATGGATGTTATTTGCTCTTTTTCATATGAGATCCTCTGGAAAATTTTCCATNTGAAGAAATGATCTGCAGAAAACATACATAAATAACATGTTAATGAGTATATAGAGCATTCCAGAATCAAATGTAAATACCAAATAGTGTATTTGCTCAATAGTGATCTACTGAGCAAATAAGAGGCTGAAGGTGACAGTTTCCTGAACTACATCATTACTGGTCATGAGACATGCTATCACCACTATGATCCAGTGTCAAAACAGCAGTCCATGGAGTGATAATGTGAATTCTCCACTGAAGAAAAGGTTCAAGACACACCACTCACGAGTCAAGTGGTGTGTACTGTCTTTTAGGGAAGGAAAGTTGTGATACTTTTGGATTTCCTGAAACCTGGATAAACTACCAACTCTGATTGCTACACTGAAATACTGACTAAGCTGAAGGCTCATTCTTCCAGAATATGACCAGAGAATAAGGCAACCCTTCTCTTGCATCATAATATCACCAGGCCCCATACCAGACTGAAGCATGTGGTGCACATTTCTAATCTTGGCTGGACTGTCCTACAGCACTCATCATATAGACCAGATTTGGGACCTTCTGAGTTCCATCTGTTCAGGCTAATGAAAAGATTAACCATGCGAACAATATATTCATAGCAATGGTTCCATTATAGCAACTGCAGAACAATGGGTCACCCCCCCCGGTGCAGATTTCTATGAGCATGGAATGCAGGCTCTCACTCATCGCTGGCAAAAATGTATAGCTAATGGTGGTGGCTATGCTGAAAAATACTGCTTTATAGCTGAGAGAACTTGCTCTATCAAATAATACTATTGTGCTCTTTGAATCTGTTGTAGCTTCCATGGAAACAAATAGGAAGCATTACTTTTGGAGTGACTTAGGTAAAAACAGTAAAAGGAGAATTCACAGAAGTCTTCCTGAAGATGAAAATCAGCCTTGTAGAGAGTGCTGCACCATGACTGTGACAAAAGGTTTTAGTTTGGAACAGAAACATGATATTTCTTGCTTCAGAAAAAGTTTTGTGAATAGACAGTGCTAAATTTTCCTTGTTTTATAAATCCAGGAGTACCAACAACTGCACAAAATAATCAGTAGAGTGGCATGAATTTTACTCTTTGGTTTACTAGTTTATCTATCTGAACACAAGTTTTAAACAAATAAACAAACAATCAGAGAATGTAAACAAAACAAATCTCAGTTTCTATATCCCTCCATAGTGTTCCATGACAAAAAAAGAAAACAAAAAAAAGGATTCCCCTCTGTGGGCTAAACAGTAAATGAAACCATAAGGCAATGCAGAAAAACAAGTTTTATCCTGCAGATTTTATAAGCCACTCCTTCTGTGTTGGTGGCAATTATTGTTTCTTAAGCATGGCATCCTGTGTTTTGAAATGGATGTTATTTGCTCTTTTTCATATGGGATCCTCTGGAAAATTTTCCATTTGGTATTTCTTGTTGACAAAGTATCCAAAACCCATGAATCTATCCCTTGCCTCCCACAATAGCTATTTGCCTCTCTGGAAAATAGAAGATTTGATCAACAGCAGGGGAACAGCAGGAGTTTAATGCACAGAGCACCCCAAGCAATGTAACCTCTGGGAAAAAATAAAAATAAAAAAGAGAGAGGAAAAAAAA
Source organism: Odontophorus gujanensis (assembly GCA_013399175.1). NCBI lineage: Eukaryota > Metazoa > Chordata > Aves > Galliformes > Odontophoridae > Odontophorus > Odontophorus gujanensis. Next base: position 50,987 of record VXAB01001556.1, on the reverse strand, counting down.
AAAACCCTTTAGAAAAAGAAAAAAAAGTAATCACCCCCAGAAGAGATAAAGAGAGAAGAATGGCTGGCCACAGTTAATTAGCAGGAGCTTAAACAATGTGATGAGTCAGGCAGAGAAACGATAAGTGATAACAAGGAACTGCACAGGACAGGTATCAAGGACATAGTACGTAACGTGCTGGGGATCTCAGAAAAGTGAGTATTGTTTTTCCCCAAGGAAGGATTAGAAAGGAAGGTTGTTCTTCAGCTTAAATTCGGACCAGCCTAATTCAATTCCTAAATCAACTGAAGAGATGCATTTATGTTTTATCCAGCTGTATTATTTCCCTTTACCAAAGATCTGAGCTTTCCAACACACCAATTATGACAACAATCAACAGATTTATTACTGAAATACTGGAATATCCATTCTTTAAGAGACTTTGTGGTCTAGTAGGATGTACCCCTGCCTATAGCAGGGGGGTAGGAACTAGATGACCTTAAAGGTCCCATCCAACCCAAACAATTCTATAATTGTATGAAAATGTTGGCATCTGTAGTAGCATTTTGAGGTTTTGCATAGTGCTCAAGCTAACAGTAAACACTGGATTATGCTATTTTTATCAATATAGCTAAGAAACCTTGGGAAATGCTGATTAAACTAAGCACTTGATAAGCTTGGGTCATGGTTTTTCTTCTATTGAAAAGAAACTTTTACAGAAGCTATAGAACAGAATTGTTATATTAATATTCATAGCTCACTTAAGCTGGCTTAGTATTATTTGTATAATGACAATTTAAAATCTATTTGATCAATAAAATGTGATTTCAGGCAAACAAAGCTGGAAAATGTCTCACGTTGAGAAGGACTTTTAAATCACATTAACCAATCAACTGCATCTTTGAGAACAAATGAAATCTTCAAACACATTTTAAGACTTTCTGACCAGAAGGCTAATTGACTCATACTGCCTTGAATAATGAGAAAAACAGCAAAAGAGAAGTGATTACAGGCTAAGGGTTTATATTCCAGGTTTTAGCTGGACAACTGTAAATTCCTGATAGTAAATTCCTCAGATTCATTATGTTCACACTGCTAAGAATTACTCTAATGTAGTCAGTGAGAGTCGCTCCAATCTATTACTGTTGCCTGCCAACAGTAATTCTATTAATTCAAAGAGCTAATGACATTTACTAGTATTGCCATGATGTTTATTGCATCTTTGAAAATATATGGGAATACTCAGTGGTGCATCATTCTAACAAACTAAATTGAGCCTTAGTAGGTAAATGGCACCCACACTCCTGAATTGCATGCTCTGCACCATACACAGAGAGCATGAGCTGCGCAAGACCATGGCTCATCTAGTGATGATGCCAAACATCAAGCCAGTGCTCATAGAGGCTTGTATTTTCAGGCAGTACACAATAACACAAAGATAAGGGTTTGAGTCTTACAGCAGAGCAGCTGGATAGCGCAGTACTATCCCCAGAAATAAGTCCAGGCTCAGCAAAGCCTATGACCGGGGTTTAGCATCCCACTAATGTAGCTGCACTCTTTCTATTTCATATCAGACATAGGTCAGAAACAGTTCAGATTGTCTGTAACGAGGGGCAAAACACAGACATTCACCAGGTGATGAAACTATGAGGTCAGCTTGGAAGGGAGAGGCCTAGCCAAATAGAAGTCACCTTCATAACTCTGAATGCCCAGGCCATAGCCATCCAAGCCAGACATATCTCACAGAAAAGGGTGGTGCAATAGTTTTTTTTATCTGCCTGTAAGTTTGAGCAGTCATGCAGTATATTATGTACACTCATTTGCCTGCTGTTGAGTAACAGATTTCATTCCTCCCTGTGGAGTGCTGAAACAAAATTATTCTGATACAGGGCTAAGTAGATCCTGTAGAAGCTGTTTCATCATTCAGAGTGAGAGAGATGTTTGAGGTCCAGCCCTACCCCAGTAAAAGTCTTATATTAAATATACACTTATTTCAGACAAAAATGTTTGCCTGTGCCACTCTGGGGAGAAATACTCTCTTCCAAGGAGTTTAGCAGAAATCTAACAAAGTTACAAAATAAGAATGTGTGAAAACTCACAAGTAAAGAGGTCTTTCTTTCCCTCCCAAAGAAGCAGAAACTGAGCTGAAGCTTCTTCCTCCATCCAAAAATCTGTTCAGGTTATGTGAGAATGTGTATTACTGACTTTTTAGCATACAGCATTTACATAGCCACAATTTCAGAAGAGGTAAGAATAGCAAGTTAAATAATAAAGGTTTTTTTTTTAAAAGAAGTAATATGTTATGCCTGAGAAGTCTCTACAACTAAGTCATTAAAAACTCCCTGGAAAGATACAAGAAGTCTTCTTAGAAGATCACCTGAACAGATGAAATCTCTCTATACCAAACATGTACAGACAGGCTTTGTTTTTCAGATGCCAAATTTTGTAACATTTCTTTCTCAAATGAGCATGCTAGCATTTAACAGCAATACAGCAATATCCACAGGGGTTGCAAACAGAAATATGTCTGGTAGTTATTGATTTTCTTACATTTCTATATTCTTGTAGCACAAGTGCATCAAAATATACAGCATCAGCAATGATAACCAAAGTATAAATATGGCAGCTCTGTACCAGCTAGCCGTAATGGGAATTGCAGTCAGCTGTGTTCCTCTCACCTTCCTCCAGACCCAGTAAGGGCTGGGAATACAGGCTTTGTATGAAAAGGGAAAGCAGCAACACTACGCACAACTGAGCACACAGCAAAGAGAATCATCAAGACAGGTATTGCATTCAGCCTTTGCTCCCAGCCTGCATAGGTAGAGGGTCCTGACAGGGCCACTCTTCTGGGGCTACGAAACTGAATTTTACCAAAACAAGTTACTTTTCAACCATTCTCAAGGCAATAATTCTTAATTTTACTGGCACTCTTAAAAAATCTGCAGCCAGCTCAGTAGTTGGAGACAGATAAAAAGTAGTGTGATACATTCTCCATGCTTCTTTCAAAGCAGAAGGCTAAAGATCTTGACAAATCATGGCACAAGGAGAATCTATTTACTACTGTTGAGCATGTCATGAGAGTTTGTAAGATGTAACTTCACTGCGGTGAATCCATAAGCACCAAGGAACAGACCCATGTCATATGTGCTTATATTTTCTATGTTTAAAAGCCTTCCTATGCTAAGAATTACTCAAAACTACCTTCTGACTCTGAAGGTCTTCTTACTCATTGTTTTTGACTAGCATAAGCATTGGCCCAGAAGGAACAAGCAGCTTGTACAAATAATCAAACCCATCCTGGAAGAATCACTTCAGTCTCTCACGGGGACTAAGAGCCTTGGCTGACCCTGCCATCTGCATTCCCAAAAAAGCAGCATCTCTCCGCAAAGTTAGACTCAGTTTCATAAAGCAAATTTGCTTCATCTCTTAGCTGTTTAGAAAAACTGGCTTTATTCTTTATATAAGTTTTTTCATTTCTTCTCGTGTTCGACAAAATCCTTTCCAGATATTGAAATCAATGACGAAGGCCGAAAATGTATAAACATATTCCATAGGCAGAGATATCTACCATGTGCTTTCTTTTCCAAGATGGAAATCCTAAGTTTGAAGCAGAGCTTTCTTTGTGTTAGCAGCCTCATCCGTATCAGTCACGCAAGCAAATTTGTAGTGAGTGATCAACTGACTCATCCCCACTCTGACTTTAAGTCATGTGAATATTTGTAGCAAAAGCTGCCTTTGGAGATCCTCTTCAGTTCCATCTTTATCATCTGGAAATGACATGACAGAAACACACTTGTGTGCATTTAAATACCTGCCCACACAGAGAGTGGTCTCAGTTTCATAAGAGTGTAAAGCAATGAAAGCCTCTTGGAAAAAAATAAATAATATTATGTATTGTAGCTTATTTCATAGCCTCCCTGTGCACATCATTAAAGCATCATTAAATCCATTTTTCTTGTGGAGTTTAAGACATGTTTGTTTAAGTATGATTAAAATTACATGAACCTTAGAAAGTTACTTCTAGTACATAGGCTGTATAAACAGGATAAATCTGTGTATGCTCTTCAAGGAATTTTTCCTCATCTGTGCTAATGTTAATGACGTGCCGTCCACGTAAAAGCCAGTGAAATAGTTACTAGCGTTGCTGAAATAAGCACCAGAAGAATTGCTACCAACACAATCATTTCAATAGACATCAGTCCATTACAGGGTCATGGAGCCTACCTAAGACTGCAGTGAACAGTGTGGGGTATACTAGGAAGACCGAACATTTCATAAACACTGCACCCAAACTCTCCAGCCTTCCTACCATTTTAAACATTGTCATTCATTATCAGCATATTCTTTTTGACTATTTCTTGTTTTTATACCCATCTTTCACAACCCTTCTAACAGTCCTGACTCCAGCAAGTCCAGGCAGAACCTCCCTGTGTAGGATGGGGCATTACACACTGCAGCCTCAAGTTCTCGTGGCCCTATCACTGCACTCAGGTGATGAGCAGGGCACTGAGCTTTTGATTTTTCAAACACAGAAACAAGAGAAGACAGAATCTCACACACACTTTGGATATTGTCATGTTAAATTTCTACACTTCAATTGTGTAACTAGGCCATAGAAGTGCTAGACCTTAGGAACACTGGATGCTGTCAGACTTGTAGTACTGAGTTAAATAGAGGCTGTAGAGTTCTTCTCTGTTCATTTTGAATCAAAGTTACCTTCAGGTGAAGAAAAGTTCATCAGTAAAAATCTATGGGACTGGAATTTGAAGAAGTAGTGGCAGTTAAGAGATCCATTACAACATGTCACTTACAAAAAGGCAGACACTATACAACTTTCTGGCGAAAAAACAGTGCTTCTACCAAGCAAACACTAAGTAATAATAATAATTAAAAAAACTCACTTCATTAATAAAGTTATATTTGACATGAAAAATGTCACTTAAGAGAGTGTAAATGGTGCAAGAGGTAAGCCTGCTTTTTGTCGATAAAGCTTAAAAACCAGCAAGTATGTCTATTTCTGACCGAAAAGACTTAGGTTCATTGAGTTCAGTTTATATCCAAGCAGAATGGACTATATGTTTATGTTATTACAAGAGGTTTCTTTAAAATGGTTTGATCAATAAAGTAGCTGCTAGAGACAACAGTAATAAAAGTTTTTTGTAAGAAGCACACCATTTTCTCTGTACTTATTTACTTCAAATTTACTATGTGCTTTGAATTTGACTAGGACTAAAGTTATTCCAAGATTCTCCTCTAGGTCTGTACATTTGATGGATCATTGTCCTGTCAAGATCCTCTGTTTGCTCAACCAGTAGTGTTTATGAATCACTTTTTACAATTTTTTTTCTTCCACTATAGTTCACTGGAAGGAGGGCATTTCTGATTTAATTTATCCTCTACTCTGAATGAGACCATCTCTCCAGTGATTATTGTACACTATGATCCAACGATTAGGTAGTGCTCAGGTCATTCTGCCTCATAACTCATTGTCAAGGAATTTCTTTTATCTTAGCTTCATCCCTGTCTTCATGTGACACAGTAGCTGATATTAGATACATCATATATGATATAAGAAAATCACGTGGTAAACCAAGAGCAATCAGTTCAAACAAGCAAGTTCAATACTTAAACTTATAAGCAGCAGCAGCAGCTGTCTCCTTGGCTATTAGCACACTTCCCTTCTCTTACTACACACTCAGTCCTCTCTCACTACTCCCTCTCTAACTTGTTTTATCTTCAACGCCTTCTCCTTTATGTCTGCGGTGTCCCACCCTCACAAGTGGGCAGGTAGCCAGGCTCAGCACACCACATGCATCTAACCAGCTGTCCTCTTTCATAACAGCATAAAAAGTAAGCACTCCTAAATGTTTAATTGAAAATCAGATGCTAACCAATTAACCAAAATCAGATATTATTCAAGTTCTGCTGTTCTGGGCAGCTACTATAGCAAGTGCTCTACTCAAATTTCTTTCCAAGTCCTTGACCTGAAGTTGTTCCCATGATTAAGTTGGTCTTAGGTACTCCGAGCAAATGGAGGGCAAGGCACAAAGTCTTAAAGAGAGAGCAGAGCTACTTTTATATAGAGAAAAACCCTATGTGCAAGGCAATAATTCAATAAATCTACATGAAAGCTCTCGGATTTCATAATCTAGACCGCAAGACTTAATATTTGCATAAAACAAACAAGTGATCCATAAGAAAACAATCTATGAATCTGACTAATTAGAGAGCAAATTTTCTTCTGTCCAGTCAGAGACATGCTGGGTCCACAATTCGTAACAAGTTGTACTCATGACAACATAACTATGTTTAGACTGAAGTATGAACTGTGGAATATGAGAGAATAAAGGTATTAATGTTGTTGGTTGAAAAAGCTCGAAAGCACAACTCTGATAAGAGGATGTTTTGCATCACGGAGATTATACTCTATGTACATTGGACACCAGTTCAAATGTAATTGTAACCTCTTTCTGTCAGGAATTAGCATGAATAGATACTTAGGTAATTGTAAGATACAGTAATTGTACACCAGAAATATGTCACCTTTCTTCTTGCATCTTTTCAACTACGGTCCTGGTGAGATAATCCAAAGATACATACTGGCATCTAGGAGAACAGGACCAGAAGGACCCACAGACCATTCTTTAGCCAGTAATACTACTGCAGTATGGTACCCATACTACTCCCGAAACACATTTGTATAGTAAGTACCTAGAAATTGTCAGAGACTGATTTTCTTGTAACATTCTGAGGCATCTAATGCAAATTTATCTTCAGCATAAGAATTTTTTTTCCCTTACTGAAATCTACTTTCCTGCATTTCAANCCAGTGATTATTGTACACTATGATAAACCTAAAATATCACATAAACCGTTGACACCTATCATGTCTTCACTCAGCCACTGAAGTCAGCAGCGGCCTTTTATGTATTTGAAGACTGATACCACATCCCTTCTATGTCTTCTTTTCCCTATGTAAAACACGAGATGTTACTGGTTCTCTTTCTGTTTAACATCCCACTACACCATATGCCTTTTTTCCTCCTTCATCATCTTGACACAAGCCCATTATTATCTTGTGAGCCACAGTAAATGCCCCAGATCTTTTTATTCAGAACTATTCCCTATTTCCCTTTCCATACTAGTACATTCAACATACCTCCTTCTGTTCTCCCTCCCTCTTCTCTTCTTCATGGGAAGACATTCCTGCAAATAGCTGGAGAGCAGCATCATTGTCTTGCCTTAGCCATAATGTCAGCAAATTCTTGACTGTTACTAGGCAAACAGGAGGGCACAATGTTAGTAATTCATACTGCCCTCATAAATCCACAAAGCTTTCGTCTTGCTTTTTGTTGTTTTCACCCACCGTATCATCTTACGGACATTAGCCAACTGCCTAAGCCCACCTATGCATCTACCTACCACCTTCTACACTCACTGAAGTACCCAAGACATTTGTGATGGGCTGGCAAACGTCAAACAGCAACTGCATCATTCTGGATCAACAGCTGGAGTTCAGGCAGAACACACTGCAGAGCCCGCAGAGGCCTTAAATACCCATGGTCAGGCTTCTGAATCCCATCCCTCTGCCACAGCATGTAATTCAAAATGTGAAAAAAGGAAAACATACAAAGACTGGAATTTCAGTGGTTGGGAACAATGACGAAATGTGATTAGTGGGCAAAGATTAGATAGAAAATATATAAAATCAGTCTTGCTGAATCCAGTCTTGCAATCCAGTTACATCAAGAATCTCTGTCCAGGATCTCAGATCTTCCGAGAACTGCATGGAAACATAAAGTGGCAGCTCTTGTCTGAAACTGAGGGCATCTCTAGTCAAGCATTTCAGATTTTATCACAGAGCTAGAGTAAGTGTTCTTGATTTCAAAAAGATAAAATTACAGTTAATAATCACCTCTTGCAGCAAAAGGTGAAGAGCAGCACATAGATACTGGGGATCAACACTGATCCTTGTCTGCTTTTAATCTGCACAAGGAAGAAGGGGGAAGATGAGTATCAGCTCCTGTGGAAGCTGCATCTTTAAATCCAGCCCTGCTGGCATCTTAGGAAAAGAGCTAATCCACAGCTCTTGCCTTGCTTTGTAGGCAGGTAGGGAAAAAACAACTGGGACTGTCATGATTTGGTATCTGTGAGGTGTTCTGCTGCTTGGAAGATATATTTGCAATACTAGCAGGTGCAAGATTTGTAAGGATCAACTGTGGCATATATGTGACATCCATGATAGGATGAATTTATAAAAGACAGCTCTGAAGTTGCTAAGTAACAGTGTCCTGCCCTCACAGCCACTGATCAGCAACACCTTGTTCTCATGCAGTTTAATATCCTTGCTCAAAATCTGTGTGAACGTTTCTAAATTAAAACAGATCTGAACCAATCCCTTGGATTCAAAGAGTATTTCCTTTGCCAGCTTTCTAATAGTCTGTCTAATCCTTCACTCTCGCATCAAATGCACATTTCTGGAAAATCACAACCTCTTCACAAATTCCCACTCTTTCTGGGAGAATAATAAGGAAATCTTACTGCAGAAATCTCAGTCTTCTCCCCAGCCTCATTAAGAGAAAATAAAATGAGAAATGTATTCAACATATAAGCTCAGTCTGGTGTCAATTCCTGATCAAAATAAGCACTACGGTAGCAGATGCAGGAGCACAACTGTGAAGTTTATGGACAACCTGAGTAAGTTGTCACCTGCAACAGAGTTCCCAGAAGGTTTGAAACAGCCTTAAGAAAAAGATGGTACACCAAATCAAATCCAACTAGACACAAATTCCCTACAGCCCATCATCAATAAAAAAAAAATCTGCTGCAGAGATAACAACACCAGGATTTTTATGATTGACTGTGACAGGCAAGGAACTCTGACACCAATAGTGTATTCTTGGGCTCATTTTTCCAAACGTGTTAACATAGTTTCTCCTTCCCTTCTTCATTTCACTGTAGTATTTTGTAGTTTCTGTTGTTTCTGAGAATAAGCAGTACAGTATAGATCATTGTCTCCCTGAGTTTGAATATCTTTGCTAAAATGTTATTGTCCGAGGATTGAGCAGCTTCAGCTACTCCCAGGGAACCTTGTCTCCAAGGCAGACACAGGGTCTCAGAAGGAAAGGCTCAGCTGTTTCAACTGTCCTGCAATGCTTTATTCCCCACCAGGCCAGGTAAAAGCCATGGAAACCTGTCCACAGGGACCAGAAATAGCCCCACTGAACTGTACAGAAGCAGTTATGCAGAGAGCTGCAGCAGGATACTTCCTTCAGTTAGGTCCCTCACAGAGGGAAGACAAACTATAACTTGGAAATTGAGCCATCCCAGGAGCCAGTGGGCAGTTCTGGTCAGTTTCAGCCAGGAGACAATTTGTTAGCTTAAGAAATTCTTTGTATTCAGAAGTTTATCCCTGAAATAACAACTTTCTGTGAGTGACAGTCATTACTGTCTGCTGGTTTCCTTATTTTTTAAACGTACTGCCGTAAGAATTCTGTGTTGGTTCATTGGTTCCATGTTAAGGCCTCATTAAAGGCAAACAAGAGTTTGGAGTCACCCTTACACCCCTTGCAAGAAGAGCCACAATCCAAGAGCATTTGAGATATCCCTCACCCATGTTAGAGAGGCTTATGCCAGACCTGCTTTTCATAGAGATGAAAGCTCCACAACATGACTTTGGTTCAGCTTGTACAATAAGCCCTTCACCAAAGCACTCCTCCATAGAAGACAAATTCATTGCTGCTGTAGGCCTCTCAGCTAGACCAAGATATTTCCTTGAATTTTTTTGTTAATTTTAGCTTATATCATCCATGCCTTGCTGTGAATTCAGGGACTGACTACCAACATTTGCCCCTGTCAATTTCTCTTCTCAGTGTATTTCACAGAATTGTAGAATTGTGTGGGTTGGAAGGGACATATAGTGATCATCTAGTCCAACCCCTCATCTTTATCAGCGCACAAACCTTCACAAATATTCCCTTTGCCACTGTATCTGTCCAATTCTGCATGGTATGCCTGAGTTTTCAGCTTACCAGGACCTTGGATGACACATCTTTATAGCCAGTAACATCCAGTCATAGTTATTCTCTCAAGACATGCTGCTCTCTTTTATTACAGAGTTGTTCACCTGTCATCATTCATGAACTTGTTTAGGCATATTTCTCCTTCCTAGCTCCTAATGCCTAAGTGTGTCTAAATCCACCAGGCATACCCTTTTCCTCCAGAAGCAAATGCAATATTTCTTAAAAACTGTTGTTACATGGTTTAGAAATCTCCTGTCCTCTGGCAGTATATCTGTTCCTTCTAAACCACACAGGCTACCAGCTGTAGCTTAAAAACAAACTTACAAAAAAATCTGCACAGACTTTTATCTGAAGCTCATCTCAGAAGTGATACCAGACAAAAAGGAGAAAAAAGTAGGCACTTCTCTTTCTTCCTTTCAGCCTGCCCATCACAGCTCTGATTTTCACTGCTGATATCGTGTTTCTGGTTGCGGTTGTTTGTTTGGTTTTTTTTCATTTTTATATTACATGAGCTCTCATCAGCTGCCACTCTTGGGTTAGTTCAACAGTGAGTTGTCTGAGACACTAGTGTTGAGACAGGTTTCACTTCACACAACTGCAGACCATATTATACTTACTTCTCTTTTGAGAACAATTTTGTAGACAAAATCCAAAATAAACTTCACAAGTTTCTCACTGTTGAATAAATGTTGCATAATAAATTCCTCAGTAACTACTGCTGGCTCCTCTAGACTTTCCTCATAGTAACACAACAGATACAAAACTACAGTACTGTAATTCTGACATGCTTTACCTGATTCAGTGGTGGATTCATTCTTCCTTGTACTTATTTCAATGGCAGACTACTCAGTAGTCTCACCCTTCAGGGAGGGGTGCATTTAGTTCATATTGTACATGGAACTCTTTGGCTCTATATCAAATCCATTCTAAATGAATCTCATGAAGGCTTCCTAGGCACATACATTGATACTCATTTTTAACAGATTGTAGTATAAGGCACAAAAACATAGCTAGTACCATTTTCAGTAGGCATCATACCAGAAACAAAAAGAGCCTGCAGATTATCATCCTGTGTACCTGAAACATAGGAACGTTACACACAGGTCAAAGCATAGAGTCAAGATCTCTAGGAGCTCTTTTGGCTGCTTACGTTTACCACTTAACCAGGCACTCCTCCAATGGATGCTTCAGACACTAATCTCTTGAGCTAGAATCTTCATAAAGTACAAAATGGGGGAAGGGGAAAGGAGATGAGTCATGTTCCAACAGCTGTAACTGAGAAGTTAAATTAAAAAAAAAAAAAAACAAAGAAAGAAAACTTCTAAATAAAATTTCAGAATTTACCAGTTCTTTCCAAAGAACACATGCCTGAAAATTTCCCTTGCTTACGACAGACACCTCTTAATGCCATATGTCAGCTAAGTCTCCAGAACAGGTCATGTTCTTGTCATTTCACTTAACATTTCTCACTTCCCAGCTTGCTGTGATATGAAGGAAAAAGTAGGTATATGGACTACTGCAGTTTATGATATGTTTCTTCTTTATTTCCTCTCTTTTTGAAGTTGGTTGTTAGTTCACACATTAACACTAATTGCAGCAGCAGAGGCATCAGGTCTGGAAAGTCAATTCTCTACAATAACAAAGTCACAAAACATTTAGGACTTTATAGGGTAATAAGGCAGAAAGCAGCTAATGCAGCATGCAGTGTGTTAGCAGAATGTGTAAAGCATTACAACTTAGATAAATCCATTCAAACCTAATTCACCTTTTGGGAGATCTCAATATAAACCCATCAACTGCATAAATATGTATTGGTGAAGTTGATTATATAAGTTAGAAAGGCTAAATTCTCCTCAGTAGGCACTGTGCCTGTACAAATGTCTGGACTTCAACATTTTGAAGAACTGCAAACTTTCAGTAGATGATACATAGATAGAATCACAGTCTAGATGAGGTTGGAAGGAACCTCTGTGTTCTTCTGAGCAAGACCTCTCCTCAAACAGGGACACCCGGAACACATTGCCCAAGAACACGCACAGATGACTTCTGGAGATCTCCAAGAAGATATCTCTTTCTATGGAGATATTCAAGACATGGTTGGACGCCTGCATGACCTACTGTAGGGAGCCTGCCTTATCAGGGTAGTTGGACTAGATGATCTCTTGAGGTCCATTCCAACCCCTATGATTCTGAGATTCTGTGATCTAAGATTTCGTGACTCCACAGCCTTTCTAGACAATTAGTACCAGTGTTCCGTCACCCGCACAGTAATTATTTCCTTACATTCAGACAGAATTTCCTGTGATCCAGTTTATGTTCACTGGCTCTTATCCTGTCACTGAGCATCACTGTAAAGAGCCTGGATCAGTTGTTTTTGCAGCCTCCCTTCAGGCATTTATGCAAGTTTATGGTCAGCACAGATCTTAGGGCTTTGCCATGCAGACAGTATTCAATGCACCACACTATTCATCCAGCTCATACATCAACAACATTGAAGTTTTTTTCAGACTTTTTCCTGCATTCCCTCATTCTATAGGTGAATTCATTAAGTATCACGATGAGGTAACTGAAACAGAAACACATGCACACACACAGGTGTAAAACTGCCTGACAAGGTCCCTATTAACACAACATTCCCTGAAGCCATCCTACATTAGAGAACTAGCATTTAGCTAAGAAATTTGCATTTCCTTATGCAGATCTGAGGGAACTTCACTTATACATACACACACACAGATTCTCCACTGTAGAATAGCTGCAGGGAGCATTTTAATTAATAGATGATAATTGAGTTGAGAGTAGTTACAATACTGAAACTACTTTAAAGGATGAAAAGGTAGTTTCTTTCCTAAGCAATCCAAAATTGCAATTCTCCCAAAAATCCAAGCAAAAACGCACTGAATAAATAAATAAGGTATCGGAACAGACATTTATTACAGTGTTTCCATTACCAAAACCTGTTGTTTCCTTAAGGATTCTGCTCGTATAGCTTGACAGATGGCCAAGTAATTCGATGCCTTTGGTATTTGGGTTCTAGTTCTACACTTCTGGGCTAAGGATACTGCATTATTTAGTCTTTTATTTTGTCTCTGATTTCCAGATGTCAATACATTCTTAATTTAAACAAGTCTCCTAAAATCAGCAATGAATGAAACATTCTACAGATGTATACATTCATTTCCATTCCTTTCTGCTTCTCAAGTTACTGCTGCAAAGAGAACTAAAAGCACCTTCAAGAGACATATCCTTCTCCATATCTGTGGTTATTTGAACATTTCATTTGTTACACCTATTACCGTGTGACATTTTACATATTGCAGTACAATAACTATAGTTCTTTAAAAAGTATGATTAACTATGCCTCAGAACAGCCGGTGAAATGCGCAAGATTTTTTATATTTCAGATGAGTAAATTGAGGTACAGAGAAGTACAAATCAAGAAGAAAACTGAGAAATACTTATTATAAGGTCACCACAATCATTCTTGTACTGATATTATCAGTTTCAACTCTTCACTTCTAATTTGCTTATTAATTTGCAAGAAGACACTGAAAGTTTTTCTGCTAATTTTAAAAAGGAGTTGGCATGGAATTGTTGGCTAAAATCTGTATTTTTTCCCCACCAGAGTTTAGCATGCAGCATGAATGTCTGCATCTTCAGTATCTAAAGATATCAGACATAGATTGCTTATGAAGGTCTTTCAGAAAACAAAAAATAATGAATTTCTGGAATTGCTTATAGTGAAGGATGACAGATAATTCAGCCCTATCAGTCACCTGTTCACTTAATCTGATTATTCCAGTAACATATTTTAGCAACAATAAACCTACCCTACATCCAGACAAGTTGTCTTCCAAAACAAGCCACTGAAAACATGTAAGAAATCATTAAGCTATAAATAGGAGCAAATAAGTAAATAAATAGGATGGCTAAATAGCACGTATAATCTAGATGAGAAAAGCACATCATGGTGGAGGAAGATAAATAATTCAATAAATATTCAATAAACTAATGGGTGGTTTTTTTTTGTTTGTTTGTCTGTTTTAAGAACCGACAGTATTTTTAGGATTAGGATAATTTCTTTTTCCACAAGGATTTTTATTACTTAGCAACAGTATGATGTAGGAAGCATGAAAACAAGGGTGTATATTAATGAAAGTTAACCTTTGGATTCTTTAATCTTCTTTAACCAGAGATCCTATTTGTTTTAATCTGCAGCTCATCTCATGAGTCCAGGACCACTCTTCCTTTCTGAGTACAAAGGCCACCAACATAAGCAGCCCTCACTTGCTCAGTTTCACATCTATCACACCACGTTGCTCTACTGCTCCATGTCAAACAGTCTTAAGATGAACTGTTTGACAGCTCATTTTGTAGGGGTTAGAAGGCTCACAGCATTTTTTCAGCAAACAAATATTCACCTATGCCAGTGCCTCCAGTTTGTCTTTAAGCAATCAACTCTGCCACAAAATAGGAAAGCATCAGTAGCAGAAAAATATCAAAAGAGATTTGGATAGAAGCACTTACCATTTTGAACAAAAAAAATGTACGAACTGACTAATGACAGAAGAGATAGACTGTGAGAATTAAGTCATTGCACTCAGAATATAGAGTAAATATTTTCAATGTGTCACATAGACAGTAGGTGCATCACACTGCTGTCAGAGAAATGACTTGTACCCATGAGCAGCTGCAACAAAATTTGGTCACATATTCTGATCTGTGAACTAGCCTTTCTCAGATGAAATACTTCATGGCACTGTATGTGAACCTATTAGACTCAGAATCAGACTAGGTTCTAAAACCAAGATGACCTGTGGATCTGGTAGATGACTCTCCACTGTTGTACTGAGGAGTAAGCCTTGAAGGCAAATTCCCTTTCCTGCTCTCCTGATGTTACAGCCTATTTCTGGAGTAACCTGCTTACCAGTTTTGTAGTCTCCACAAACAAGACTCCAGGGATAAGCATCACTGCAAGTTAGGTTCACAAATTCTGGGGAAGCCATCACCAATAGTTTGACTCAAATGATGTCTGACACAAGCCGCTGCAGTGTATGTGTAGTGCTCAGCATTGCCAGCTGTTTACCAGCTCTCATCTCATCAACAACTATGTTTGGGAAGGACGGTATGACTGCACCTGGAGACTTCCAACAACTCTGAATGTGTAGAAAAAAGTGTAGAAACAAAAAAGCCGTCTCCACTTCTGCAATGCTCCACATAGTGTCTCTATTTGTTTCCATGTTCTTTTTGCCTAGAGCACCTCCCTGATGAAGGAAGACTGAAAAACCTGGGACTGTTCAGCCTGGAAAGGACTAAGAGAGGATCTTATCGACACTTATAAACATCAAAAAGGCAGGTGACAATAGAAAAAGACCAGGTTCTTTTCAATGGTGCCCAATAACAGGGCAATGAGCACAAAGTGGAACACAGGAAGTTCCATAAAAATATGAGGAAAAACTTCTATACTTTGAGCGTGACAGGGCACTGGAACAGGCCACCCAGAGAGGCTGTAGTCTTCTCCAGAGAAATTCAAAACCCACCTGCATGCTTTCCTGTGTAACCTGCTGTAGGGAATTTCCTTAGTTGAAATGGATAATCTCCAGAAGTCCTTCCAATTCCTATGGCTCTGTGATTCAGTTAATGTCTCAAAATATGTGGCCTTGGTCTGATTTTAAAATGTTAATAGTAAAACAGTGCTAGTAGCCACAAATCTCCTTGGAGATGTTTCATCACCTGGCATATGTTCAGATTTTGTGTCTGACTTCAAGTCCTGGATGTAACTAGAATACATTTAAGTTATTCAGTGAATTAAGGAAGAAGTAGGTGATACCACGGTAAAAGTCTACATGTAGCTTCGTGGTATGCTAAAGAAGAGAGATTTAGAACAAATTTCTATCAGAACTGCTTGCAAGTAGTGCTTTTACTTTTCTTTTTTGAACCATGGAAACCTGAGAGAGTTTATCCCAGAAGAGGCTGATGGTATCACATCAGATTCCTGATGTAATTTCCCATAGAGTTTTGTTCAGAAAAATTATACTTTGGAGAAAGAAATAATAACTCTAGTATAATTAGACCAACAGTCTAAACTATACCTGAGTCATATGCTAAGGATTAGTAGCCTTATATTCTGCAAAAGGGTAAATAAAATGTTAATTCACATGTGCCAATTTAGCACTTTTTTAATTTCCTTTTTTTTTTTTTTAATTATTTTCCTATTTGCTTTCTACAATGTGTATGAGCCAATTCCAGAGACATTTACCACAGGGATTTGACTCAGGTCTTTATAGACATCTCTTAGCACAGAGCAGAGTTGGGAAACAAAGGACTAGGTCTAATATCTTCCACTGTCCAGCAAAGCAATTACCTCTTTACGTTAGGTTCTGTAAAAGACTTACAATGCTATATAGGCCCTTCGGACTTTGTCATAATCTGGTTCTGTAGATGGACCCTTCTAAAATCCTACATTTTTGTGGGCATGTTCTTTCAAACACAGAAATTAAAGCTTTCGATGAGGCTAATGGGAGTCTGGGTAGCATGAGGAGCCCTCACCTGGGGGAAATTTGCTCTAAATCAGTTAGCACTCATTAGGACCAGTGCACACTTGGCACTCTTCTGGTTTTGCTTCCAAAAGACATCTGTTCATAAAGCATAATTTGCTAGTAGATGAAGTACTGTTGTACTATATCTTCTGATGCACTTAGTTTCTCAAGAGGGACCAGATTGTGCCTATTACTACTACAGCCACGCAGAAAGGTAGAAGGCATAAAACAGCTTTTCAGTTCTCGAGTGTTGGGACTGCCTGCAGATTAGCAGTTCCTCCAGAGTAGTCTCTCACCACAGGGAGGCAGTAAGCTTCTTTCTCCTTCCTTGGACCAGTACCAACACGCAGTGCTTGTCTGCTGAATCTCATACAAACGCTATAGTATGCATTGCTCTCGCCGGGACTCAGTAGCAGCCAGGGCCTTATTTCTCTGACATGTGGCCATTTCTTATGGGCACGCTTCATCTAAGATGGTTATCTCTTTGCTTCAGGCTTACTTTCCCTGTCTACACAGCTAAACTGTCTGGCTGAAATCCTTTATGGCCCGCTTGTGGCGGGCAAGGGATAGAACAAAACTGGTTTTTCTTTTGGTAGGTTGGTGAAGATATGCCTTAAGCCAAAAGAAATTTTTACCATCAAAGGCTTTTGTGTGTTGTCAAAGAAAAGTAAAACCCTTGCTAAAAGCACTGAAATATTATAAAACAAACACGTGATTGGGACTCCCCAGATGTCATGTGAGGACTTAAAACACATGAAAGCAATGACTCACTTTCACCAGAAGATCAGAGATCCACTCGGTTCAAATAATCTGCTTCCATTATTTATGGCATTCATCAAATATAGGTATGGTTGCCTATCCTCTGCTTATCAAATGGCATAAAAATACTCAAGACTTCTCAAAAAATGCATTCAGAGTCTGAAGCCACTATCTTCAGCATGGCAAAGAGAAGATAGTTCAAGCATACTATAAGACTAACAAAATGGCCTTATCACACGGCTTTACCGAGGATCTTTCTCAATGGAACATTTCCTATAGCGTTCTATTCATGGAATCACAGATATGCCAGTATATCCACTGTCATCAGCAGAGCAGCACAGACATGTTGAAAGTCACAGCCATCTTGCTACCCATCACACTTTCCAGGCCACCTGTGGTCTTTGCTACATGCTTATTGTGCCACATTTTGTCAGTAAAAGCTGACAAAGAACAGTATTTGAAAACATGAGAATGTGAAGCAAACACTATCTTTGTACCTAAAGCTTGTTGTGCTCCCTCATGATAGCAGTGTCTTCTATTAGTGAGACGTGTCTTCTTTAATAAGAAACCATTTTTTACCTTAGACAGTGAAAATAAAGAAAAATGAGTTGGTATTCCGGAATCAAATGTCATATCTTCCCTTTCTCAAAGTATGCAAGAGATTATTAAAAGCTTGTCTGGAAGCTAACTCTTACATCAAGATACATACAGGAACATTCCTATTAACTTAATATTTGAGCCACACGAGTTTCTGCACTAGATAACTCAACATTCAAATGCAGTGGCCAGAAAGAACAGTTGCAAACATCAGGTAAAGAGACTTCTGAATACACTCTAGATGGCATGTGTGTCTGTAAGCAGTTACAGAACTTGATTCCCAACATTTCTTTGCTCAAAGTGCAAGGGATACTTTTCATTTCTTTTTTTCCTCTGTTTTCACAGCACTTGAAAATACAAGAAGACATACAAAAACAATATTCTTCACTTAACTGTTACTCACATTCAGTCAAAGCTTTCATTGGTATTTCTTCTTCATTACTTATGTGCACTTAATCACAGTAAAGTATTCCAAATTAATCCCTTCATGAGTTCTCTTTCTGCCATTATTCTGCTGAGGCATGAAAGCAGTTCATGGTTAAAAAAAATTAATCCTTATTATTATTTCCTGACACACTTTAATTAAAGAAAAAACAGAAACACACATGTTCTATTGCGATACCAGGGATAAAAGAATGTAGGAGAATCTCTCAGAATCTTCATCTTACATAAATTAAGTAATTTTCTGTTTTAGCCTAACAAAAATGAGTGAAAATATTCCCACCCAGTGAAGTGTATCTTTTAAAAAGCTGTCATTTTCTCAAAAATACATAAGGGGAATTTTCATTTCAGCAAGGAAACTGAGGATCTTAGTTTTGGACAATCTGGTGTGATTTTTGATTTATTTTTCCCTTTGATTATTGACCTGAAAACACACAATTATTCCTTCTGATGCCACTGTTCCCCAGTTCCCAAGTGCTCATGCTTTCCTCTTTCTTTTTCCAGACTTTCCCAGCACTATATTGCTTAAATCCCCTGTATCACTTTTGTGGTTTGTTTTTCCCCTCTAGTTACTTAAAAGAAACTTTTGCAAAAAAGGACAGCATTTCCCAAACTTAACTTAAAATATTCTGAAAAGTGCTTTCCTGTGCTGCCTTCTGATCAGTTTCCGGATCTCTGAGGATCCAGTCTTTGCCTGATCCTCACCCGCATGATCCAGTACTTCAAACTCCACCTCCTCTCCAGTTGAGCTATCACCTACTGCAAGAAAAAAAAAAAAATTAAGGTGCAAACAACAGTTGCAATAAAACATCTAGAGACAACCCTACCATTCACCCCCTACCGAAGGTGGACCTGTGTCAGGCAATTGTAATTCAAATTATCTTCTCCTGTCTGCAGGGAGTAGCACGGTGGAGTCTAACCTCACAGCTTGCAGGCATCATTAAAATTACTTCTAAGATAGGGGAAGGATGAATTGCTCCCCTATCTGCAGTCCACGAGTCAGGAAAGAGCCTGCAGCTTTAGAAGCAACAGATCTAGGCTTACCTGCTAGTCAGAAATAAGTTTTTAAAAGTCAGCTTACAACAGCATGTAAAGCAAAGGCTTAACATTGAAAGTCAGAGCACAAAGCCCAGCCAGCTATGGCTTGTAGAAGTGATCTACTACTGCACACAGCCATCTCATCCTGCTTCCCCAAAGTCAACTTAACCAGGCTCTCTGCTGCCAGAGCAGTAACTGGAGCTCAGGACTCTCCAGCCTTTCTATTCAGCTTCCTCTGCTTGAATGAATCTCCTTGATAATAAACTGGTCATTATGAATGACCAGGATGGAGCCCTATGTTCCCAGCCCCACTTCCTCATGGATAGCCAGACTAGCACGTCTCCAAATTATCTGCAGTAAATCAATCTATACATGTTAAGATCATATTTCTTCTATCACATCTGCTCAAGGGTGGCACATTAGACTGATAAATATTTCTCTTTTCTCCTTTTCTTTGTCCCATTCCCCATTAAGTTCTCAACTGGTAAAGTACATCCTTGTCATTAGTATCCCAGTCCATAACCATGTTATTTTCAGTATTGAATATAATCCCATTTCTACTCCCCCAGTATTCAAGGTAGTCATTGTGATATTTCTATATTCTGTGATATTGATACTGACTCCAGCTTTAATATCAGTTGAAAATTTGATTGACACATTTTGATTTTTAAGTCATTAAAGAAAATAAAAGCAAAATATAGTCCCAAAACTGATCCTTGAAGATTTCCACATGTTCTCCATCGTTCTTTGATGTTCAGCACACACTATTGGGAATATTCCTTTTATCCAGTATCCTAATCATTCTTGTAATAATTTCCGTCTTCTCCAACATAGTTTGCACAATTTCAGATGTTCAGATTCATCACATTTCTTTTATCTAGACAATCAGTATTAAAAAAAATATATATATGAAGTGACATAATCTACATTCCCTGTTCAGAAGTATAATATGCCTGAGCTACAGCCAGAAGGCTTCTGCTAGTGCAAAAGCATCATTTGTTCAGATTCTGCATTATACTTGGCTTTGAGCAGAGCCTTCTGTAGTGCTCTAATGGAGCTCAGGCATCCACATTCCTTCAAGTAGCTCCTCTTACAGTGAGGAAACTGCTCGAAATGAAGAGCAAACTTAAGTGAATTACTGGCAGTGCAAGTAGAAATCAACATGCAGACCCTGCAGAGGCTCAGCAGCCTAAAACAAATGAAAACTTAGGACAGATCAGTGTGCTGATTTCAGTGCCATGACAGCCCTGCATCAAACCTTATAAATACAAGTTGTCTTGGTGAAGTCAATTTGCACACTTGCTGTCACACAACAGCTGGTCAAATTTCTGTCTTTGGCCTCTCTGATAGAGCTTTTAGTTGTGGCTGACTTACAAATGGATACCCCTCTACTGTAGAGAGCTGTGGTAGGTCAGTAATATTCTCCCCAGCTGTAAGAAGCTGAGTTGAAATTCAGCTCTAATTGGGACGAGATATCTCGATATAGGAAATACCAACCACCATGGCACCCATAAAAGTCATCTGCTGTAGCTTGCAGAAGCTCCAATGCTTCATAATGTTCATAGCTCTCATAATGCCAAAAAATGTCTCACTGACATGTCTTGGCAACGTTTGCAGCTGGGAAAGAGCCAGCTTTCAATAGTTTTTTTGGCTGACAGTGTTGACACAGACTGCTAGCCAGGTGGTGACTAAGCTGTAAATTTCTGACTGAAGAAAGAAACCAACGTACTTTGAGCTATGTTTTAAACTCGTGAGCACTCTAACTTCTTAGGTAAGCAATACATCTACAACAGCAGACAACTGTTTTCCAAGCAAAATATTGCAATGGAATTGTCTGAAACTGTCAGTGTCAATTTTAACACTTGCAAACACAATCATAAACATCCATGGGTGTCTCAACTAAATATTTTGTTGCAAGCAGTAAGGTCTAAATCCTGGGTCCTTCACTGGCTAATGTAACCATAGTGATTATTTTTCAGTCACCTGACTTTGACTTTTCATGAAATAGAGAAGAAAAAGCTTTGGGGAGAAATTTAAAGAGTTGATTCAATATTGAACTGACACCAACTGCTGAACATATATTTTGATGCTGTAGAGAAATAAGGATTTTTATTACATGAAAACTTTGCATACAGCATTTAAGTAAGCAAGGAATATAGTTAAAAACTGGCTGACTGCAGCTTCTGGAAATATACACACACAAAAAAAAAAAAAGGAAAAATAGAAGGTGTTGCTCCCACACAGAACAATGATCTTAGTGATCTCTCCACCACAGGAATGCTTCTTCCAAACATCTGGATGGTGATATAGGATTAGTTGCCCCCTGAGACAAGACAGAATTAAGAAGAGCGTTATCTATGCTTCAAAACTTCAGCAGCCACCTTTACAGCAGGCAATTTACAACAGTAAGCCTTCTGAATTCCATTTTACTACAGCCAAACTGAACTTATTCTTCCATCTTGTCCCTACACATTCTCAGGAAGATTATGTTTGTTGAGTTAACTGTCCAATCTCCTGCAGATATAGAGTTCTTTCTCATCTGATGTTATTTCACTGCTAATACACAGATATTTACCTATTTTATCATGTCTTTCATTCAAGAGATGTCCAAGCGTTAACATTCATTTGGCTGTCTTAGAACAACAGGGCTGTCATGCTGCCTGAGACTTGAGATTCTCTGTAGCCCTGTCCCTAGTAACAACCAGCATCACATGCTATGTGAAATGATGCAAAAATCTTCAGCATACAGAAGGAAATGATCTCTTCACAACCTTATGGGTCAGATTGAAAGTAACACAGTTTTAGGGCACAACTTCCCTGTTAAATTATAATCCTCTTAAGATTTATTTATGACACATTTTCCTCAGCCTATTATAAAGAGTGCAAATTGGATGCCAGGTTCACTTCTATCGTTAAAAATCACAAACCGAAAAGCAATCCAGGAAAGTAATTGATTTCACTCAAATCATGAGAAACTAGGGGAGGTTTCTCCCTGAGAGTAGTGGTGAGTATTCAAGTGAGAACTGTTTCTGGTTTTGTGCACCAGAGCTCAGGGTGAAAGGGGAAGGAACCAGGATTGTTCCTTTCTGATGATCTGTTAATTAAAATGGTTAGAGCAAACTGTTCAAGTCCTAGAGTTAACACCTCATTTTCTACTCTGCTCCAAAGAAAATGCATCTGGCAAGTCTGCTGTAGGATGTTTTTGAAAGCCATTCTACTAAAAGGAATAAAATATTAGGATAAGAGATAGCAAGGAGAGGCAGAACTGTCCCTAGTTGTTTCCTAAACACCATTCTCCATTTATTAGCTCTACGATTACTGCCTTGGAGAAGTCAATCTCTAAGGAACAGATGTTCATATTATCCTGAAATACCTAGAGATGTTGTAATCAGCTGAAAGCAAGCAAGAAAACAGTGTTTGGTAATCTGATAAATTTATTACCATACTTGAACAGGTACCAAAGTCATTCGTGCTATAAAGAAATGAGAAACTAGACATCCACCCAGAAGCAACAGATTCATCTAGAAAATCCTTCAACTAGCTACAGTGTTAATTTTCTTAGCCTTTCAGCAAACAATGCAAATACACCAATTCTGTGTTGAAGCTTTACACAAACCAAATAAGTGATAAATGGAGAAGGATGATTCCACTAAGGCTATGCTTAACTGCAACTGTACCACATGATCTGGAAGTTTAAGAGAAATAGTTTGCCATATTCCTTCTGTAACTGTACGGCAGAGTACTGTGCCCCACTTTGTGCTGGAGCACCACTTACCTAGCCACTTGTATGGGATTTGTGTCTGAACAAAAGTCCCCAGAGTTATTTTGTTCTAGTGAAGAGTTAGAAATTGAAGATTCACTGCCATTACTGCAGAGAAGAACCTCCTCATCATCTCCATCACTGCTCATATCACGAACAACATTGTGACTTAGTCGCCACCGTCACCATCCAGCAAAACTGACAATTAACCAGACCCCTGTCAGAGCTTCTACTTATTAAAACCATCTTCTTCTTGCCACAGATCATTTCTAAAGGTGCAAGAGAACAGCTACAGCTGCCCCATATTTTACTTCTCTGCCAGGATGCTTCACTGCCTCTGGTTTGCTATTCATGTCCACAAGCATTCTGTTTATCAGCATTAACTTCAGAAAAGTCAAGCCTTCTGAACCTCCACATTTTGTATGTCTCTGACACCAACGAAAGACTTCCATCAGCTCTGTAATAATTATAGCAAGTCCTACCAAAATCTGCCAATGGACAAACATTATGTTTTATCTTTAAACAAAGGTGGCACAAACCTACCCTTCACATAGTTTGGTCAGCTGCAAGTGGAGATTTCTGGCTAAAGACAAGTCAATTTTAGCCAAAAATGTATCTTTCTACTCAGTGGAGTCAAGAAACAGAAAAAACAACCATATTTGTCAAATAAGGAATAAAATCATAGGCAGAATTTGAAGGGCTTATTTTACTCCTGATATCACAGTGAATTTCCATTCCTCTATGGATAGAAATGGTCTAATTTGCAAAGCTGTAAAAACTTGCTAGCAACAACAAGCAAACAGCTGCTTTCTAAATGAAAGAAATTCACGAAGTTTTTTAATTGACAAGGTAAAAGCACTGCAATGACTCCAGAAGTAAACATTCCCTGCCAGCAACCCACGTATTTAGGGTCCCTTAGCATTCAGTAGCCCCTCTGGCCTATATCACATCAATCACAAAAATTGAAGACATCCCAAATCTACATCTTTAATATCAGTGATCATTGGTCACCATGAAGTGCTTTAACTTCCTCATTCATACTGTGGCACAGCTGTCACTAAAAACCACTAAGAGGAGTAAAGCTGTGTACAAAAGCATTACACTACATTTGCTGTCTCAGGATAGACCCAGAAACTAATACTAAAGTAGAAAAAGTAATAATGATAACAGTAATCTCTCTCACAATAGCATCCAATAGTTTTAAGGTCACCGTGCTGGACAGGGTTTATTGTAGAGCCTCAACATTCAGTAATTGGCTCTAGCAAGTGAGGAAACCTTGAAGGTCTAGCCTGGATTTCCTCTGGCAAGCATTTGGTTACTTTTTAAGCACATTCACAAGATTTTTCTGGTAATAAACAACAAACAAATGTAAGATCACACTAAAACAGCATAATGAACGATTAATGAGTAAGATAGCTAGTAGGTCACCAGATGCCAAGTTATGAAGACTATGAAGGCCACAGTTATTCAAGCAAGTGTCAGTGCAGCCCTGGCAGCAGATCTGAGTTTCTCTTGCCATCTTGATCAGGAAGAGTTGGCAGGCTTGGCCTCTGCCATAGCTCCAGGCATAGCCCCAGGCTGCTGTCTCATCCTGCTTTCTCCTTGTTTCCTCTTCCAGCAAATAAAAAATGCAGCAACATTTGCCTTCAGTTGAGAACAGTAAACGTATTCCAGGATCTTTCAAAAATCCATATATTTTTCTTGTCTCATTTTCAAGTAGGTAAAAACTACAGCTTCATAGCCACTCTGAGCTGCTCCAAGCTGCCTTTTTGCACCTCATCATTAGTAATTGGGAAGCCTGAGCAGTGACAGAAAACGTACTCACGTAAAAGAAAAACACCAACCCAACGTTATATTGACAAGATTAATTTTCAAACTGGATCAATTCTTCCTGCATCCTAACTAGCTGTTCTGATGAGCACTGACACAGAGGAAAGGATGGGAATAGTGGTTATCTTGGTTTCAAATGAGGTGAAAACCTTTGGATAATTCATTCTCAGGGAAATTTTTTGACCTAAGAATTAAAGACTGATTTAATACACCAGAAGATAGTGCTTCCATTCAGTGAGATCTGCACAGACTGGAGGGTCAGGCAGAGAGGAACCTTATGAGATTCAACAAGGGCTAATGTAGTGCCCTACACCATTGAAGGAATAATCACATGCATCAGTACAGGTTAGGGGCTGAGCTGCTGGAAAAAAAGCTCTGTGGAAAAGGACCTGGGTGTCCCGGTGGACAGCAGGTTGGTCATGAGCTAGAAGTGTGCCCTAGTGGCCAAGAAGGTCAATTGTATCCTGAGATGTATTAGAAAGAGCACGGTCAGGAGATGGAGGGAGGTGATCCTCCCCCTCTACGCTGCCCTGGTGAGGCCACATCTGGAGTACTGTGTCCAGTTCTGGGCTCCCCAGTTTGAGAAAGACAGAGAACTACTGGAGGAGGTCAACAGTGAGCCATAAAGATTATTAGGGGACTGGAGCACCTCCCTTATGAGGACAGGCTCTAAAATCTGGAACTGTTCAACCTGGAGAATACTGAGAGTTGGTCTCATCACTGTTTAGGTATTCATAAAGTGTAGGAGTCTAGTGGATGGGGTCAAGTTCTTTTCAGCGTTGCCCAGAAACAGGACAAGGACACGAGAACACAAACTGGAATACAGGAAGTCCCATATATACATGAGGAAAAACTTATTTAATGTGAGGGTGACAGAGCACTGGAACAAGCTGGTTGGAGAGGTTATGAAGTCCTCCTTGCAAATATTAAAAACCTGCTTGGAAATTTTTCTGTGCAGACCATAGTCAATCTGCTTTAACAGGAGCGGGTTGGAATAGATGATCTCCGAGGTCCTTTTCAACCCCTACAATTCTATGATTCTACAACTTCTAATTTTGCTTTACCTATAACCTCATTTGCAAAAAAAAAAAAAAAACACTTTCTCCTTTTTATTTTTTTGGGGGGGTATATAAGTACCAAATCCCAACTTTCTCCATTAAGCTACTCAGTTTTCCACATAATTATCATTCCTATGTTCTCCCTTGTTCCTCATTTTGCAGGAAAAAGAGACTGAGCTTCCCTATCCTATTCAGCACTCAGGGGTACTAGTCATACGCCTTCAAATTGATTGGTGAGTCATTTGCTCTTGCTTGTTTTTCTCTCTCATAAATGAGATAGAGAAAACGACAGTGCACATATAACACACATAGTATCTGTCCACATACACTATAAAATGCTTTGAAATGTGGATTCCCATGAAACTGGCAATGACACAGGATTTTCAGGTTTTTAATCATATTAAAATTGGCCAATTCAGTTATCCAATTGGTTATAATATTAATAAGATAAAAATAAAACATGGTCTTCTATTATGAACACTAAAAATAACCTGGATTCCATTTTGAGGATGTAGTGGCAGTTATGCATGCATCCAAACTGCCTCCCTCCCTGCAAAAGCCAAAAGCAAGTTTTCTGCAAAAACTTTGCATCTTTGTTGTAAAGACAGAAGCTATAATGTTGGATTATCATGTAAGCATCTTAATACTTAAATTATTAAGCTCATGGGAAGTTGCAGAGGAAAGGTTTTTCTCAAGCTGCCTTTTGTATATAAATTCTGGATGCAAGGCATTCATTTATAGCACATTTGGTTTGCAGTGACCACAAGATGACAGATTCAGGATCTTGAGGACATCTGGAAAGGTGAGCCTTATAAAAGGAAAGACTTTTTCACCAGAGAGACATTGCACTACTGGAAGCATCCACTCAGATTTGGTGGAATTTCCAACCTTGATAGTTCTCAAGATTTTCTAAAGGAAGCTGGGGATGACTTGAAAGTTAATGATAGTTCTACTTCAAACAGGAGCTTGGCCTGGAAACTGACCTAGAGGTCCTTCCAACAGCATGTCAGTAGCTTTATTGTACTATGACAGTGTCACTAGAATCTTCAGTGTTATCAGTGCTGAGTGCAAAACACCTTCACTCAGAAAGGTATCATAAAGTAGAAATGTCAAGATGCCCCTCTATTCCCAGTTTTTAAGATACAACACAAAATGTTACAATTATTTGTTTGAAAGTACTGCAGAGGTAGGCCTGCTACATGATTTTCAGTCCAAATTGCTGTAAAGCAAAAAGGATGTCAACAACAAACCGGAAAATTTCTCTAGCCACATAGGCTTTCATTATCATCATGATTTTGAAAAACACAGCTCAATCATTATTCAGAGAGATCCCAAGCAGTTTTGAACAAGACAAATCAAAACAATGGTTAAATACAAGCAAAAATAATAACAGTATCAGAAAAAGAATCACAGAATCAGTAAGGCACACATGAGTCTAAAGATCTAGCAGTTAAATTATTTTTCTATTCTAGGTAGAGCCACTGATTCACTGTATGTAACTTCAGTCTCCATCTGGTTCTCTCAATGATAAAGAAAATTTACACACTATAATGAAAACTAGAAAAACAAAAACAAACAAACAAAAAAAAACACAATCAAATAGATTTCAATCACCAGAGCCACAGAAATAAAAATAGAATCCATATAGAAGTAAATTCATTAAAAAATTATAAACAAAAAATAAAAATAAAAAAAGAACAACCACAAACCAACATACAGCACATCTATTTTTATGTAAAGGCATTAAGAAATANGATGTATACCCTCAAAGAAGATCCATGCCCACCTCCTTAAGAGCCAGTCTTTCAGTAAGGAGCCTCCCCCACATGGTTCATGCTAGAACTTCAGAAGTACTATTTCCTACCATAGGTCCATCCTCACTACTACTTATATGTAATTTCAATTCTAGTTGGGAATTTTATGGCAGTATTTCTCTTATTTTGGAAAGAGTCATAGAATTACAGCATGTCCTGTGTTGGAAGAGACACACAGATCACTGAGTCCAACTCCTGGCTCTACACAGGACCACCTCAAATGCATACTGTATTTCTGAGTGCTTTGTCCAAAGAACTCCATCAGTTTGGAGCCATGACCACTGCCCTGGGCAGCCTGTTCCATGCCCATGGCTCTCTGGTGCAGAACTTTCCTAACCCTCACCTGATCCTCCCCTGAGACAATTCTATGCTGTTTCCTGGGGTCCTGANAAAATAAAAATAAAAAAAGAACAACCACAAACCAACATACAGCACATCTATTTTTATGTAAAGGCATTAAGAAATATCTGTAGCTATTGTAGAGTTAACCCAAACTCATCTTGACATGTAAGTAACTTCCCTCCTACATCATTCAGCATCTTTCTGAACTAAGGAGTCTGGCCATGGTTTGCTTTCCTCACTGCTTTCAGATTAGTTCCAGCACAATGAAGAATTCATGGTTCTGTGGCTTTCTGTCTGGTGCTAATAGATTAGCATAACAAAGTGTTATGGCTTACACAACAGTGTACAATAAAAAATTCAGCAAACAATTCCCATCTGCTCCCAGGCTAGCAATCAGCTAACCTTTGCCTCCAGCTCTGTTCACTGACACTATGAGCCTCTTTTGCCATGCCAGCCTCCACAGATATACAGTACACTTCATAATGGGCTCATAGTTCACAGTTGCTAAGTTACATGGAAATTACAAGAAAAATATCAAGTGCTTCAGAAACANAGCTCAATGCTGCCCCTCCACTCCACACACAAGGAACAGTAGGCCACTATGAGTCCTCCCATCACCTGAGAAAGGAGCAAAACAGAATTACATGGGAATAAATACCATTACTTGCTTCCTACTGGTGCTGAAAGCAATACACAAGATGTTAAGTGTGGGATTTTGACCCTCTATTTGTTAAACAATGCCAAGTCAATGAAGCATATCTACTGTAACAAAAATTTCAGAAGCAGTAATAAATGCAAGCATCAAAATGCTGAACAAAATGTAACAAAACCAATGGTCTTTCAAAAACTGAGAGATATTTTGCATTTTGGTTTCCTTTTCTCAGTAATGACTGAAAATAATGGATACAATTTATCACATTGTGGTTAAGGGGACTCCTACCATTGACTGCTAAGAGTAATATTGGATCCCAGTGCAGTAATGATGTGTGCCTTTGTTTTCAACATGCTACACTTACAATGAGTCTAATCTTCTTCCTGGCTGCTCTTTGAACAATAAAGAGAATCGTCATTATAGCTATGCTGACTCCTGCCAAATCTCTGTTTCTTTTTGTAAGACACAACCGTGATACTGCATACTTGATTTATTTGTGAGGTTGTAAGTGCCAACAAGGTTTTTGAGACATACCTTTGGAGAATTACCAGCACTTCCCAATAAAGAAAAAAAAAAAAAAAAAAAAAGGAAAACTGCAGGGCACTTCACTATCAACCAGCATTACCAGATAGAACAAACAAAATAACCATAACTCACACAGCTTATTCTTCTACAGAAATTTTGCATCTATAATTGACACACCATTTTCTAAGAAAAAAACACAATTTTTTGCAAAACTGAAGCTTTCTTAGGGAAAAATTCTGATCCTGTTTAAGAAAAAATGAAGTTTATCTTAGGAAAATATATTTTTTTCTCCTATCTTGTTGTAGAGAACCTTGCTATCTTGTTTTCACAACAGGAGTCAAGTTCACAATAACCACATTCTCTTGTGAAGACAGACACTGAATAATTCAAGAATATTTTCAACCTTCTTCCCTCTCCCTTCACTACCTTAAGCTGAGGGGGGGAACCAGATAACATATGCTGCATCAGTCTGCAGCTGAAAACAGACGAAGCAGGAACACTAAATTATGTCCTTAGAAAGAAAGGCAAATACAGTCAAACATTAGAGAACATATCCATAACAGGCTCACCTGCTTGGCTCAGCTGGTCAGTCAGCTTAATAAAGATGTGCAGCTAACCTAGAGTTTTTAAAGAACAGAATTAGTAGAATTTCTACTTTCTTCCTACATAATTTGAAGGAAAAATATCTTCTGCTAATTGTTGTGCAGTATCTGGAATTAAGATCAGAAATTACACGGGTCTGGAAAAAAAAAAATCACTATTTATATTGTCCTGTCTTAAAATAGCTCTTTTGCAGGTGAGGGTATGAATCTTCTCCAGGTTTTCCAAGATGAACCAGAGGAGAATTAACTATTACTGAACAAGCACTAACAGCTTCCTCTGATGCACTACCATCCTTACAGCATAAGAATGAACATGTCTTTTCCAAATTGCAATTACACCACTTAACCATAGTCTCAAAACTCTACCTTTTCCTTCTTCTCTGTATCCAGTAAGCATAGAAAATAACCTTCTCCAATTAATCACATCTTGGAATCCCTGCAGGATTTACACATATGCTATTCTACATTTATGGCATTATTTCCATCAGTATTCTGATCATCACTCTATATTTAATTTTAAACTGCAATTTCAGCTATGTTTCTCTTGATTAAGTTATACTGCATTTGAATTTCATCTCATTTCCAGTGGTGCAGTAAGGAATTTGGTTACTAGATGATTCCTAATGATTTCATTTACATTTAAGTTCAGTATATCACTATCAATACTGATATCTGTTTAAAGTATAACTCTGATGTGTCTTCTGTTTTGTTCCACAATGCCCTCAAACTCATCTGGAGTTCTAAAAACTGATATTGAATTGACTTACAACAGTTACATAATCACAAAATATCCTTTTTTATTATTATTATTTGTTTGTTTTTTGGTAAGAATTACATTCAGGATGTTAATTTTTAGATTTTTACCTAAACACAGGAAACAATAGCAGAACTGAGACTGGGATGATCTTGGAAAGAGGGAAAATAAAAAAAGCCTTTTAGCTCATATGTGAATGTGGCAAGTTAAAAGATTCCTCCTATTTTTCTCTAACAGGCATGTGTGGAGTTTTTGAAATAGGGAAACAAATACTAGTATAGCAGACATTTTTACTGGTTTTATATTCCATCAGTGTACCTCCCAGAATATCTGGTTATAATATAGCAATATTTTTCACATATTCTGCTGTGCCAAACTGCACAGTGGATATTACTTCCCTATTTTAATGCATCTCTGCTTGTTTCAAAGGGATGCAGAAGCATATCACAAAAGAAAAATTCCATTATTACCCTTATATCATCTATAGATGTTTCACAACAAAGTTGTTCAAATATATAACAAAACAAATATAATAGAAATAGAAAGGGAATAGTTTTGCACGACAGTTCTCCAGTCTGTTATTTTCTAGAACTACAAATTGTTTTCTAATTTCTCTTACAAAAGGTGACAGTCATCTGCTCATTTTCTCTCCTACAAGAAATTTATATTACCTTGGAGAAGTTTGACAACAGTGTTTATTTATGAGGTTGATTAAATTTAGATTAAGAAACAATTTGACATTTTGAGGAAAATGTTAGATTCTCCTGTTTACATTTTCACAGAACCTCTCACACACCTAAGACTGGCAAGTAAGTATTTGTCTTAACCTCCTACTCCTACACCTTAATAAGATGCCTCACAGAAACCAAGTTAATGAAAAATCTCTCACGTTTCTACCAGTATTGTATTATAGAAACTATTTCAGCAGCTAGGTCACTTGAAGTCTACCAATATTTTCATTTTAAAAATGAAATCAGTAGTAAAAACAAGATGAGCTTGCATAGTGAGATGTTTCTAAACATGCTGAGCATCTTTAGAAATAGGGAAGACAAGGTTCTGTTTTTACCATTATTTCATTGCAGTCTGACAGTAAAGAAAGGCTTCTTAACTTTCACTACCCTTCATGGAGCCATTTCATCCCACCAAATTAACTCCTAATTTAATCCAGACTTGAAAGATATTTTTGGTGCAAAATTCACTTGTGCTTATGATCCTTTAAATTCAGAATGAAGTTGAGCTGAAGTTTAGAAAGCTCTCCTTAATCTTCCAAAGCTGACAAGGAATAAGAGCCAACTGAGATACAGGACAGCATATGGAAGTTTCTCCAGGTAATCCAACCATAAATGTAATTACACATCACAAACTCAGCAAGACCCCAGCTGAGCAATGTCTCCCATCCTACAAACAAACTAATTTAACTGAAATCAAAATGTGTTTATTGATAGTGAGTATATGTACCCACAAGAAACCTTGTGTTCTTGCTGCTAGAAGTTTTAAACTCAAAATTGGAGAGAAGTCAGAGCCAAATTGAAGCCCGGCAAATATTCCGCTCTCACTGTTCATGCTAATGATACACAGGTTGACGTAAATATTATAGTGTATATTCATTCACACTTGCTCACACATTTCCAGTTTGATATAAAGAAATAGGAAATTCATGCAGTGAAGGAAAAAAACAAACAAAAAAATCACCTAATTCTAATTTATTAGACTTAATCGCATACAAAAAAAAAAAAAAGCACTACATCAAAACAATTTTATCATTGGTGCCAAGACATTTATCACCAAGAAGATGACTATGTCTGGGCAAAACAAAGTTACACACAACCTGGTCTTTTTGAGATAAGTATAGCTCTATTAGATATACTGAAATACCATAATTTTTCCTAGTTAGAGTATTCTAGCTTTTTCTTTTAAGTAGTACAGTTAAGTAAAAATATTCAGTGATTTTCTAAAAAAGAAAATATATATTTATATCTATATAAAAAAAATGTTCCAGTAACAGCTATCTGCAGAAGTAAATTTCAGTGGTTTTTTTTTTTTTTTAAGCTCTGAAATTGAAATTCTTAAATACAAACATTAAATACAGACTGATTTACTTTTCTATCTAGACAGTTACTTGAAATCTGATAAAGTTGCCATTATCTTAAAAAAAAAATAAATAAATTGTGCAGTCAGCAACCACTAGAAATACAAAAGATTCAGTTGCTATTCATACACTTTAAAGCTTGAAGCCACAGAACCTCCAGCAAATTTTACAGGGTAGAAGATTAGTCATCAAATTCTAGTCATCAAATTCTCACCTCACATATACAACTGCAAAATACAGAAAATAATGATACAAGAACACATTCCAAGATGAAGCTAGGTACACAACCTACTGGCTTTTCATTCTTCACTGATGAAATAGGAGAACAGTAAGGTCGTGTTCCTAAAACAAACAACAAGCACAGCAAACAAATTTTTTATAAAATAATTGTTTGGATTATTAGAGATCAGAAATATTTTGTCAGTGAAATAACATTTAACTTTTCATTTTAATATGAAAACTTACAGTGACAGGGACATTCAAAAATCATGATATGCAGCTCCCCCTTTTCTTCATTAAGCTATTTAAAGAAGAACTCCCAGATTCTGGGAAACAGAAAGAAAATAAAACTCTGTGACATAAGAAATCTGGAGAAATTTTTGTGATTAAGCTCAGATTTGCTCTCCCTTTTAATATTCGTTGACATGTCTCATATTTCTGCACAGTACAGCACAACTTCAGGGCATATAGTCGCTATCTCTGCTCTAGTGGTACCAACAGCAGTATTCTGTATAAAGCACAACTGGATTAAATAAAATTTGAGACAGACCACAATGCTAAAAATAGCAACTTACTCCATTCCCCTAGCTACAACCAAGAGACAGAATTTACTTTTTGTCTGATTGCATCCTTAAGATATCTAGTAGCCTATCTTGGTTATTTTTCTCTCTGATTGAGCTTTGAGAACCATCACACAAAATTCTCAGTTATTAGTATTTTTATTCCCCTTGATGACATGACAGTTATACAAAAGCAGTGTTAAGATCTAGAGAAAATATAAAGGAAAGGAAGAGAAGGGGAAAAAAAAAAAGAAATTACATGTAGCTGGAAATCCTTCTACACTACAAACTGCATGGGCTTTGCTGAATTACACAGACAACAGAGAAGTGCTGAGTTTTAAGAATTAAACTTGTATCAGCTGTTTATGATACCTTTTCTATGTAAAATTTTTGAAGTAGTATAGTATAGAAAGCAGACACTTGAAAATTGCACTAGAATGATGCAATTCCCCCTCTTCATTCAGCTCCCATCTGCTCTCTGTTTGTGTAAGGGTAGCAGAGGGGAACTTCTCCTGGAAGGTGCCTGTGGAGGTAGGAATGGACCAAAATCTTTTAGCACGAAGTTTTTATATGCTAGACCCAGCATGGTCACAGTTCATCCACTTCTAAGAAGTTTAGACACTTCTTCAGAGATTAAATTAATCTGAGGCAAATCCTGATAGAACTATATAGTTCATGTCTTTGTAAGGTGCAATATTTCAGGAAGAAATGCTTTTGAAAGGTAACAATAGTGCTTTGATTTTCACATGTTCTTTAGAAGTCACTCAAGATGAAGAGAGAAATTCACTTCAGACAGCTTTTATGTTTGCTATTTCTTCAAAAATTACAGTCCAGGCTAAGTCAGGATGACAGAAGTGAGGATTTCCCTTGCACAAAAGAAAATCTTACCCAACCAGTTTTTTCCATATCTATAATGTTACTTCACTTAAACTGCTAAATATGTGAAAAAATGACTTGCAACTTGAAAAGGGGAACAAGGGAGAAGATAAGGAGGTTAAAACTGGAAGTCTACATACTGCTGTTCCAGTTATTTTCTAAGAATCCCATCAGATATAAAGTACACCATCAATTTCTCCAAGTGGAAAAGCTGCCCCTTAAAAATCATTAAATTCATACAGAGAAAGACAATGAGGGAGTAAGTCAGACCAGAAACTTTTAAAAACAATTTCATTTTAAATCAAGTGGACAGCTGAAGGACTGCATGAGTTGCATTTCTCTAGACTGTGTTGTGATAGCCAGGAGAAGAGGTTTTCTATGGGGCAGTGTCTAATTACCAAGGACAGAAAGCTCCTCAGTTCTCAGGCTGAACTGAAATGCATCCAGCTCTCAAAGATCTTCACAGCTGGCAACGACAACCATTGCAGAATGAGAAATTATGATACATTTTGAAGTTCAATTTTCTCATTCTCCGATTGTTTAGGGATTGTTGTCATTACTGGACTTTAGGTAGGATATTTCAGAATGAAGGCAATGAATATGCTAGGGTGTCCTCAATGGTATGCAATGCTATTTGACTGAGGTTGGCTAAATCCTGCTGTTTTCATTTATAAGGAACCTTACAAGAGATGCTGAATGTGATCTGTAGGCTGAAGATCTTGTGACCTGTACACTGGAGACCCTCTGGCACAAGAGGCTTTGGCCCATGGCCACGTGATGTATAGGCAGTCATTGCCATTGGTGAACAGTGTGAATTCAGCATTAACTCAAACAGGCCAAGACTCATGGTCATGGATAACAACAACATACTGCATCCAGTTTTGGTCTCCCCAGATCAAAAAAGATCTCCCAGAAGGATTCCAGTGGAGGGCCACAATGATGATAAAGGAAGGAGCACCTCCCTTATGAGAAATGCTTGAGTAACATAAGTCTGTCCTGCCTAAAGAAAACAGAGCATATCTGATTTATGCTTACAAATATCTGAAGTGACAAATAGATGAGGCCAGGTTGTTCTCAGTAGTGTGTAGTGACATGTCGTTGCTCCTGATCCTAAAACTTAAACTTAGGATGTTCCATAAAAACACGTGGCAGAACTTCTTCACAGTAAGAGTGACACAGCACTGGAACAGGTTCCCATGAGAGGTTGTGGAATTTCCTTCTATGGAGATATTCAGGAGCTGTCTGGACACCTACCTGCACAACCTACTGTAGGGCAACTGTTTTATCAGGGAAGTTGAAATCTATGATCTCTTGAGGTCCCTTCTAACCCCTGAAGTTCTATGATCCTTAATCTTCCTAGTGCATTACTGATATCCTGCTATTGAACAGAAAGCTATTTATGTTAAATTATTGAGCATACATGCAAAATAGAAAAAGCCCTTCTTATTTTTTCTCTAGGACTACATCCTCACCATGTACTTCCAACAATCCTGGAGGGCCAAAAGGCTCTCCTATTCTGGAACACCTCTGAAACTATTGCTGGACAACAGAGTAGCTGACAACCTCTGGGTGTCTGACATGTATTTCCAAAATGACAAGGAGTCCTTTGTCCATGGAGTGACAATGAAAAACCAAATGGTTCAATTCCACCCAGATGGGACAGTTCTTTATGGTCTATGGTATGTTCTGGGTGTTTTCTGTTTGTTAATCTTAAATCAGATGTATGGTTAAAGATTTTATGTGTAGGTATTACCTATGCACTCCTTTTTCTGTATTTTTCACTACAGCTTGAAAAGACAGCAAATATTTCATATAGTGCACAACAATATATCCAGCAGTTTTCCAAAAGGCATGAAAATTACTTTTCTTAGCTACAGTTAATAAAAAAAAATGTCTCTTACAGTTCTTCTGAGCATGTCGATGCTCCTAACGAGATCTTAACTACAGATCTTGCCTGGTAATCTACCATTACTTCGATAAACTCTTCCTTCTAAGATTTCTCACACAGTTCTTTAGAATGATATGCAGTATAAAATCTGGGAGTCATCTGAAGAAATACGACCAATATTTAGAAGAGAATAAAAAGACATTTGTAAATTTAAATGAATTATTTAAGGATTATCAACACATCTGAAGTTAGGTTCTCTTTAATCTGCCTTGATCTAACACTGCCTTTTCACACCACAACTGCTACTTTATACAATACAATGTATATTCACACCTGTAGATATTCTACAAAAAAAAAAAAACTCTAACAGATATAACGCAAATATTATGTTCAAAATGTCCAATTAAAACTAAACCAAATTATATCTTACTTTGAGATTGCTTCAGAATGGACTTTGGATTACTTCTAGAGTTAAAGTAGTTTTGCTGCAGGGCAGAAGAAAACACAGCATATGCTTGAAACAACTTTGATTGCTGTAATCATTCAACAGCAAAAATCCCTGGAGAACATAAAACTGATAACATACTGTAGTAGATCGGGGAAAAAAGAGTAAAACCTAGGTACAATTTTAAGACATTTAATCTAGGATAGAACTGGAGAGGGGGGAAAGAAAAAAAGAAAAAGCTGCTTCAGCAATTTAAAATTAAAATAATATTTAAAGAAATATAACTTACAGCTTACCAAAAATAAAAGCTTGAAGTGACCTCTTCGCCTATAAAAACACAACATTTTAAAATATATCACTACCCATGCTTTCAGGGAGAACCTTCCAACCCACCAACTCAACCTTCACAAGAAACAAACAAACAAAAAAAAAAATTCAGAAGCTATTACTTATTTTGGTTCACCGTAACTTTTCTTTTGAACTCATTAAAGGCCACACTTTTGCTACCAAAGCATGCAAGGTACTTTGATATAGCCAGACCTGTTCTGTTGTTTTGGTTGTAAAAAATTAAACCAGGAACTCATGAGGAAACAGCTAATAGCCTACAGACTGTCATTATTACCTGCTAAATAGCATGGAAAAAACACCTTTCTCATTGCCTTCAGAACTCCTATTGTTCCTTTCAATCACAATGAAACCAGTTCAGCAGAACAGTTATGATTAAGAGGACTTTTTGGCCTGAAAACTTCACAGCCCTCACTAACAAAAAGGACAACCATTACTCCACGTACTCCTCATATTTGCAGTCTCATCATCACCAGCCAAGTGCAGAAAGAGGTGCTCAGCTGTGTTCACAGCTCCAGCTACTAAGCCATGATTTCCCCAAGACAAGGTTTCTGTTTAGATGCATCTGGTGAGTGGTGTTCACTCTGCCAGTGAAAACACATGTAACATTCCAGTCCCACAGGAGAAATCTGAGTGAAGGCAGATAACAGCATGCAGAAGAAAGAATGAAGTTAAGACACTGAAATAATTTTCATACCACAGATGGCAATTAGCACACTGAACATTTTGCATTTGTTAGCAGACACTGTCCTCACTAACAAGCATGCCACAGTCAGCCTGCAGATAGCCTTTAGATTATGCCAACAAGAATTTCTTCATATTTCAGACATCAGATGCCACATAAGTGAGAAGATGTTGCCAGAAAATATTCTGAGGTAAAGTTGAACGTTGCCGGTTAGAAAATTCAGCACAGCTCAAATCTTTACCTACTGGGCAGAGAAGAAACTTTGCAGAATATTGGTTGCATACAGCTTCTACTCAGCATATAGTGCAAAGAATATCACCAAACCACACGACCTGTGAGCTTAATTTCCATTACTGAAGATGGAGCACTGACCTGCCACAACTTGAACAGGACAAACACCTCCAATTACACTGCAGGCTAGAGTCTGAACTCCCAGCAAATCCCCAGTCTGCTCAGACATGGCCTACAGTTATCCCTCTTGGATGCCTTAAACTTGCTCCTCTTCATGCCTCTCATTCCCCATTAACATTTTCTATTTTCATTCCAGATCTGTGTCTTTTCAGGCTCAGACATGATAGTTCACTGGCTTATTTAAACAGGAATTAGAACAATCACAGCAATGCTAAATAACCCACTCTGCCTGCACCCAATAGTTTGGCATTGATGTGATGTTCAGAGGAAAATGAAGCAAGGTTAACTGTCTGACTTTACAGACGAATAAACAAGGGAAACACAAACTGAATGCACTGGACGGTTTTAGATCATACAGCAAAATATTATCAGTTCCCTGTGTCCCCATCACAGTACTGTTTCTATGATGACAGAAACAGTTCCTTTAGCTATTTTTCCTTTCAGGTGCTAGATCACAACAGACTGAGGAATAATGTGCACATATCTATTTGTACAGACACAGAACACTCCTAAACTTGCCCTCTAAAGATGTGAATTACTGTTATGTTTCCTATTACAGATACTACTTCTGTTTATTATTCACGGTATTGAGTGATGTGTAATATCACTAACCAACTAACTCTTACATCCTAATGCCCAGACAAGTAAATGCACATAAACATATATAGCTCTGTAATTATATTTCCACAGAATTTCATTTCAAATATGCCAGGGAAGCTGAGTGTAGCTGTTAAGTATTATATACCTGACACAAATTACTTCAGTGTCTATCAAATTCTCCCATGAGCAGCAATTATTATTTCCTATGGTGTATTGAAATTCAGAACCCACTTGCACCTTAAGGCTAAGAAAATACCTTTTAAAGTGCAAATCTGCAGCATAGGGAGGGCGATGCCTGAGACCTACTTCTAGTTGCTCCGGTGCAGCCTCTCTAAAATACTACATTCTTCTTTTTATCCCCCCCCTTCCCACTTCTTTTAAATCATCAGACCTTGTAGCCATAATCCTTCTTGTGCTAGGTCTCTCTCATAACTTTTTCTTTTGCCTTTTCAGTCAAGATTCTCTAGAAATCTCTTCCAAAACTTTAGATGCTCAAACCAGCACATGATGCTGGTGTTTCTTCCACTTGTTCTCTCTCTCCTTCTATTCAGTAAGATGTTAGAGACATAGTCTACCTTTAAAATATATTGTTTGTTGTACTGAACTGCATACTCAAATTCTTACATCATGATATTAGGACTGTAAGCTCTGATTTAAATAATCCTTCCCTGGTATCATCCTGCTACCTCCTAATTCATTTCACCAGTAAAAACAAAGGCGACTTATTTCTTCTGAAACACCCTATTACTTTTTCCTCCAAACACTCCCTATAGATTTGATTAGAAGAGCTGTCAGCTCCCTCTGAGGACACGTTATCACAGCAACAAGCAGCATGTTCACACTGGTACTCAAGCTATTGTCATAGAATCATCGACTGATGTGGTTTGGAAGGACCCTATAAGATCATCTAGTTCTTACCCCTCTGCTGAAGGCAGGGACACCTCCCACTAGACCAAGGCATTCAAAGCCCCATCCAGACTGGCCTTGAAAGTCTCCAGGGTTGGGGACATCCATAACATCACTGATCAACACGTTACAGTGCTTTGCCACCCTTGTAGTAAAGGATTTCTAATATCTACTGCATATCTACCCACTTCCAGTTTAAAACCATTTTCCCTCATCCTGTTGCTACATATCTTTATCATGGACCTTACATGTCCCTCCACTGTCCATGTTGCTTACAAAGATGTCAAATAACACCAGTCCCAGCACTAATCCCTGAGGAACATCAGTTGTCACCAGTATCCATTTGGACACTGAGCCACTGACCACAACTATCCAAGCGTCTCCAATC
Organism: Odontophorus gujanensis; assembly: GCA_013399175.1. Taxonomy (NCBI): domain Eukaryota; kingdom Metazoa; phylum Chordata; class Aves; order Galliformes; family Odontophoridae; genus Odontophorus; species Odontophorus gujanensis. Next base: position 10,863 of record VXAB01001556.1, on the reverse strand, counting down.
AGCCAATTCCTTATCCAGCAAGTGGTCCATCAATCAAATCTATTTTTCTCCAATTTGGAAACCAGCCTATCATGCAGGACAACATCAAATGCTTTGCACAAATCCATGCTCCTCTTTCTTAGTCCACTAATGCTGCAACCTCAGTACAAAAGGCCACCAACTCACAACCTATGTTCAGTTCAAGTTAAAAAACAGGACTGTATTAATTGTGAATGATAAAAATCAATGCCATCTAACTGAAAGAAAAAAGACACTTTTTAATCTCACACTACAGAAAACACAGAGCAACTTACAAAACTTCTTTTCATCAAGAGATGTAATTGTCTTGGAAATGATACAAGCCTTTTATTCCATAGGTCAGTGCCAATAGATTTAGCAGCAGGTATTTAAAGAAAAAAATGTACTAGAGTAAAAAAACCCAGAAGAGCAAGACACTATTACATCACTGTTGCAATACAAAAATTTACTTTCACCATTACAATATTCAGGTGCGTATTTGGTAGAAAAAGCAAGAGATCATCTAAAAAAAACATGGTAACTTCACCTACAGAGATAGTATGTATTTTTAACAGTGCATATTATTAGTATTTGCTTTTATATAATACTATTTACATATAGATATCTGTGCAGAATATTAACTTGCTGACATACTGTAAGTAGCAAACCTCAAATTGACATATATTTGGTATACATCACAGTATATGCATTTTCCCAATTCATTAGAATGCTATTTACTAAAAGTACATCTATTTCTCTCTAACAATATTAATGATTAAAAAAAATAAGATTGTACTTTGCATATTATTAATTTCTAACCTAGTGAGGACAATTATTATTGAGGGAGAAAACAATAAGTTCTTAACTACTCAAAATCCAACCTCATTCTCATTTATATTGATAGCAGACAGTGACAATAACGAAACTCAAACCAAAATTTTCAGTTTCTGTAACACAAATCAAGGAGGTGGAAGATGGGAAAAATCCCTCATTCTTCTACTTTTATAAAAATATTAGATGGGTAAAAAAAAGTCATAGGGGAAGCAATCGATATTTTCCCAGATACAGAGGCCCGCACTAGACTGATGAATACACTCAGATCACTTAATAAGTTCTTTCTTATGTGTTGTTGGCCTAATTTAAAAGGAGCTGCAAGAACAATTTACAGTCTAGAAAGCAGCCAAGCCCCTAAGTAAAATAAAAGAAAGTGACAGATGAATTACTCCATAAAACACAAGAGTACATTCTCTATTCAGCACCTTTGCTTTAGTACCAACATACATGCTCTAATAACTGTCAGGTCAAAATATCTTCATTTTTTTTTAATCAGGAAATTATCTTCATAATTTCCTGATTAAAAAAAAAAAAAAAGAGACAAAACGTGAAACAACTAAAAAGTTTACTTTACAAAGCCAACAATAAGGTGGCATTACTATGTAACGTAATAACATAATCTTACCTTAGACTACAGGTCTGATGACTTTTTCTTAGAACCAGAAACCAATCCTCACAGACACAAAGATACAAATACTTCACATAGAATTTATGCTGTTTTGTGTTACATTTGGTTGAATTACCAGTACAACCACAAATCATCTTTCAAAAAAGAATCTAGAAGCAACAGAATTATTGGAGCTATCAGAAGCCTAAATGAAGAGTCAAAAGCATAGGCAAATATAAAGCAACTTAAAACCACTCAAACCTATGGTAGAGATGTTTACTTCAGAGTAACCTACCGAAGAGTAACCATCTAGGACTTCAAGCAGCTGCAAACTATTTTTTCACCTCTGAGTAAATTATGAGGTAACAGCATCCACCTGAGCTCTGGTAGAGCAATGCCTACCTCTCAGGGTTTCACACTGGTTGAGTGTCGAAGTCACAGCCACTGATATAAGTACCAACAGCACTTTCCATGAGAAAATGACAAAGACTAATTTTTTGATATCACAGAAGTAGAAATAGGCTTGGTCCAAAAAGACAGCGGTCATTTTCCAAGAAGACACATATACTCTCTTGTATCATCATCATTTCTATAGATCACACAGAAAAGTTTGTCATCTAGAAGATAAGCTACCCACTGAGGATATGCTGACATCTCTCATGCATCATAGAACAGGCAGAAGAAATTTGGTGAAGTTCAGAGTCCTTGGCACTTTTCAGACCTTCCAGTTTAACTATGTGATAATCACATGTACCACTGATGGCTCTTTTAGTACAGCCTCTGAAATCCACCTCAAAGGGTACAGTCGAAAGAGATTACAAACGCAATATTTTTCATAGTATTGAGATGAATAGATTTGTAAACTACGCAAGACAGTACGATCAAGATGTTTTATTGGAAGCATAAATCATGTGATCTGCATTCTGCTTTCAGCCCTGTTTACATATTTGTGTAAATGAAGAATCTGCAAAGCAAGTCTGCTATGGAAATCGTTTTTCATTCTATTAGGTGATACAGGATGTTTTAGATTTGTCCCCAGGTCTGATGAAAAATCTTTTTACAAAAGAAAGACGATCTCTCTGGGATTTTTCTGTAAATTTGGAGCTAATATGCAAGCATTTTTAAAGGCCTAACAGCTCTCTAAATAAAGATATCTATACATCTCTCATGCTCTATTTATGAGTTTTAGTATATTTATCAGTGGTAATCAAGAGGCAAAAACACTTCACATATTTATTTTATTCAAATTAATTCAAATAATGTTTTCACTATTTTGCCATAATTTTCTTTAATCAGAAAATACCTTTGAAACACACCTTTGCAGTCTTATGAAAAAAAAAAAAATCAATTTTGTAGCTAATAAACTACAAGAGCGCTACTTTAAGAAATCTTCCTTAAGAAATACTTCTGACAATCGTCTAGTCAGATATTTTTTCAAATAGGAGAAGAAAGAAATTCACAGATTGTACACTAAGAATTTCTTCACTAACACCTGTTTGCATCATTTGGAGTAAAGTGGACTATTGGCCTGACTGTCTTGTTACATGCCCTCAAAAATAAAATAAAAAGCTTTAAAATGTGCTGTTTCTTATTTATTTACTGGGGACTGACACATCATAGGATTGTGGATCAATTTTTAATTATTTCTTCACTTGAGACAGCTAATTCTGTTCTTAATGCAATAATTGTTGCTGCTTCTTGACACATTAGTGTACATTTAAGCAGCTTGCAGAAAATTACTAAAATGGAGAAAGAAATCCTAGATCAGAGATAGTTAAATCTATATTGGCACAAGACCTAACTCAGATTGATTTTCAAAAGGTCGGAGCCAGACAGTGTCGCCTTCCACTGTCTGCCTTTGAATCCAAGGAACAGCAATTTCTTCTAAAACACCAGGATAAGCCAAAAGAGTGTAGCAACTTCCCCAACAAAAATGCTTTTTTAAAAAAATACAAAGATACTAAATGAGTATGTTTTTGGTTTTTTAAACTTTTAGAATGCACGCTATCATGCAAGTGTGAGCAACTAGCAAGCAGCATCTCACAAAGATTTCTCAGTGTTACCTGAGAGCCCCCTGCTGGGACTTTGCCCCTAGAAGTCGAGCAGAGAGAAGAGGTTTGTTTTGAAGGTGTGTCACAGATGTTTCAGTAATATTTAATTACTCTACATATGCTATATTATCATCCTTGGAGTCAATGAATTCTTAACTTCTCATGAGCAAATCACTAAACAGAAGAAAAATAAATAATTTTCCTCTGCACAACAAATGCATTTGCTTGGTTTTAGTGAAATACTTAAAATGTTTAAAAACAGTCCTACTTCTGGGAAATGCATGAAGATTGAATTGGACAGACTGCATGCTGGATAGAAGGGATCCAAACCTGCAGATGGTCTGTGTGGCTGTCACTGTGAATGCCACGAACAGAACTGGGTTTATTCAGTTTGATTAACAAAAAATGAAAACAACAACAACAAAACACTGGATGAACATTTTTAGGACTGCAGAAAAAGCAAAATGCCATAATGAATCTTCATCTTTTAAGGAAAAGTAATCTTTTCATTATGCTGTCTGATTTAACTGCAATAAACAGATAACATTTCAGGAAAGTTACCAAGAACACAAGCTTCTCTTGAGAACAAATAGAAGCAACAGCTCTCAAGTTAATTACAAGATAATTGCTCTGAACTCACAGATCCACCAGTATACTACTTCCAAGCAAAATTTGTATAAAAGATCCAACCCATACTGTAGCCACTGCCTCCTGGGTGTCAACACACTTAAACTACTTGGGACAGTAGACACCAGCTTCCCCAGAAATATTTTATATCCACGTCATCTCACTCTTCTGGTAAGCTTATTTTCCACATTCCTCTTTGAGGATGTTTCGTAGGTTTCCCTGAGTGCTGAAGATTAAGATCTCAGCAGCGAAATGGCTGTTTCATTCAAAATGTTTTCTCAATGGCAATGAAAGTTTCTATATTTTATGAGCAATGAGCTGCTGGATGTTTGATATGTATATAAGCTTTCATTCACCAGTGATCTTTTATTCAATTTCTAATTCCTTCCTCCATTATTTCTTGCTGGCAAAATGTCAGGCTTATTCTTAAGATGTCAGTGAAAATATCAAAGAACTTTCTTGAAAAAATTCAGAAGCCTGTATACACACAAGGTTATAAGTAAAGCTGCCTGGACACTGCATTGCACTGTCCATGAATTTTCACTGGCATGGGGAATAATTCAATCTTCTGCCATACACAGTCACCTGTAGAATTTTTTTTTAATCAGCATAAGTATTATTTGTAAAATTGAATGGCTATTAATACACTTAAGAAAAAGTTCTGGCCTTGGTATAAGGAGTTAATAACTAAAAGGAAAAAACCTTACATAGTTCTTCCCACCACTTTCAAGCATGCTTATTTAGTGAAAATACAATAAGAAGTAAAATTTAGCTGTAAATATTCCACCTTCCCATGCAGCTTCCCAACATATAAACACCGAACTGCTAAACTCTGTCCTGGAAAGGTTCCCAGTTCTCTCCTTCAACCAATCTGTGAAACTTCAGGGTAATGGGTTTAGAATTTCAGTAGAGTGTAATGGCACCTTTTAATAAGTGGTTTGCAGCCCGTTAGAGAGGGCAAGAAGCAGCAAGAAAAAGGAGATTCAGGGAGAAAAAAAAACTTAGGCCAGAGGGAAAGGAAAATATTCTCTATAAATTACACATTCTGTTTCCATCTTAATCTGCTGGGGGTAGGTCGGAAAGGGATTTGTTTGCTTCTTTCTAAGATAAGCCATCCTGTTCTTCAGAACAACAGAGTTTGTGATGCCACTGAGCAGCCATCAAGGCTGTAGGTTATTAAAGTGCCTTTTCTTTAAGCTTAATGGAACACTGAGTCTTAGCAATAACCACTGATTCAGCTACTAAACGTGAGAATAACAGCCAAAACATGTACAGGATGGAAAGCGGAAGGAGTGGAATTTCAAAGTAATACAGCTTGGCATAATTACTTTGGTATTTTCTTCCATTTTCATTAGCCATCTGTATTAAAGAAGGCCCATGTGACTTATTATGTCTTCCCTCATTAAAATATTCCAGAGAAGGACCGCTGAAGCATGAAATTCATAAGAAAATACAGTAACAGTAGGTGAGCAGAGTACCTCACTTCATATTTCTCTTTTGTCCCAGAAGAGCAAACAAGTAAAATCACCCAGGCACTTCCTGGGGCTTCAAGCAGCCATGCAGTGCAGCCCGGTTGACACAGATGAACAAAGAGTGAGAGTCAAGCATCATAGCCCTCCTGATTTTATGTGAAAAATTCTCCACAGTGAGTCAGGTAACTTGAATAGAAAATGATAAGATATGTATTAAGCTTCTATCTTAATTTCATATCTTTATATAATGATAAAGTTCATCTCTCATCTAAGCTTTATCATCATTTGCAAATACGGAACAAATTATTATGAAAGCTTGTTCTACCTCATGTAGTCCTGTATTTTTATAAGGGAAGTTTTTATGCTATTTTTAATTATATAATTATTTTTATTGTTGGAATAATGAAATTCCTACAGAAAAAGAGGACAATTTGGTCAAAGAAAACAATTGTGAAGGTCACAGCCGAATTATTGAAAATCATTGAGGTTGTTGCTTATTCTGTCTTCATGAACACTTTATGAATACAGACAGAGTAGCATGCATTTTATGAAGTTTACCACTGTGTGCTCTAAAAGCTAAATGAAGAATAAATGGGCACAACAATAGATACTGACTGTGAGGAATTATACGTCAACTATTTTTTGCATTAAGCACAGGTATGTTGCAAGGAGAGAACTAAAATCTGAAGAGTACAAGTCTACAAAATATTAAGTTTTACCTGAGGCAGTATTAAAGGAGGTTTCGAGAAGGCCTGATACAGGTCAACAGCAGAGCCTGAAACAGGAAATTCTCAGAAGTACATGAATATCATCTGTGATGGTTAAAAAGAGCTGAGGATTTCAGTCTTGTATTCATTCAGCCTCGGGTTTCAGATCATAAAACACATTCATTTTGTTATTTTCATCAAGACTTTGATTCTTAGCTGGAAGAGCAAAGAGCTAATACATCCTCACATTCATATAACATATAGCTCGTTGGCATTTCATGGATGCATGAAATCTTGATGAATGTATTCATACCACCATTCAGAAAATATCTAATTTTCAAGATTTTAGTGAAAAAATCTAAAAGTTAAGTGCAATAAATGCAGCTCTAAAGTAAAAATGAATATGCAAAATATCCAAGAGGATTCTAGTCATACCTCTTTATTGGATTTCAGATGCAAATTGGCATAGTCTGCCAACCCTTTAAAATGCTGCATCATAAAGTATCTATACTGCATCATGAAGCACGGAGAGGAAAACTTGAACTCTCCTGTACTCTATGGTATCCATTACTCTCCTACCTGAACATGCCCATATGCCCACCTTTTTGAAAAAGGTTCTCTTTTTAAATTAGTCAGAACAGACAACACATATTACAATGTAGTCTCTTTCAGAAACTATTAATAACATGCTCAGTTGAAAAAGAGGGGAAAATGCATACAGATAAAATAAGATCTACCAAGATACCATGGGAAAAACTTTTATGTACATTATCTACAGAACATAAAACACCTCTTTATATTATGAGTCATGTAGTTAGCTCCTGAAATAAAAGAGCTTATTATAACTAGCCTGTATTCTTTCTTTATGAGGGATGTTTGATTTACAGAGAAGCAGTGACAGATTTTGTGCATTCAAGATGCTGTGTAACTACATTACCATCTTCTGGATCACTGATGCATGCAGTGAATAAAAAAGGTTAAGGGTAAAAGAAATTAAATTTTTATTATAACTGAAGTCTAAAACCTAATAAAATGGGACAAAGCTCCAACATTTGAGCAAGTTGTTCTCCCAGTCCTGCATTAAAATTTGAATTTAAATACACAAACATTTTTGTAAAACTCTATATAACAGTTACTGCTACTAAAAGACAAAGTCTAAACCCTTCTCCCCATACACACTACACATTCAAATACACAATATCTACCTATCAATTCAAAGTTATCAGTATGTCTACCCTGAAAGACGTCCTCACTGAAAAATAATATCTCACATGCAGAAAGTTTATTTTCTTTTCAACGTGACCCATTCAGGAGAAATCTGCATATGAATCATTGGTGTTGGCAGTCAGGAGAAATCAATGTTTTAAGTATGCCTAAGCTACTCACTCTCTGGGGCTTATTAACCTGCTCCATCTTATGCCAGTCCAGCCAAAAAACTGGGTGAAAAGGGCAAGATCAAATAAATTATTCACACAGACAAGTTCACAAAAGTACAAACATATTCTTCTCCTAACCCATGCTGTGTTGGTTTAAAATGGTTGCTTATAGTTCACTCCAAGTTGTGCATCACCTCCCCTCTGCTTGAGACTACAGGTCTTGTACAACTGCTAACTGAGGTTGCTTTGGTGAACCCTTCCTCGCCTATTTCAGTCACTACAAGCTAGTCTTTGTCTTACATTAACAACTAATTAACAAAAAGACTCACTGAGGCTATACAAGGGGTTTCCTCAGTTGCCTTACACTGATTCAAAATTACAGAATAACCCTTGAGCCAAGTGCAATGAAAACATTCATTTCTTCTCTTAATTATCTCATCTTCCATTTAAGATTCATTTACAGGGCTTGATTATCAATCAGTTTTCCATACAAAAGTCACATCAGCTTTCATTTAAGCCAGGGTCCTGAAAGAAAACAATCTAATTTCTTTGCTCATGTTTTACACTGCCAGAAAGGTCGATATTTTGGCAAAAGCAAAGATCCTCTCATTAAGCTCCTAGCTCAAGATTTTTATTTTACTTTTAGTTCTGCAATGAAATTAGTCACCACACATGGTAGATTAACTCCCGCAGCTCAGCTTCTTCAGGTGCACTTGAGTTTCCTCAGAACGTATGAATCAAGACATAATTACTCTGCTAGCATCACTGACTGGAATTATTAGTTTTCACATTCTACTACTCATCTGGGACAAATGGGGTATGCTTACTATCTAGTCAAAATATAGGAGAGGAAGGATGGGAGAACCAGGGAAATTCATAAGCAAAGGAGGCTGAGAAGAACTTCAGAAATTGGTCACAACATTAAGAATCACTTCAGTGATCTGGAAAGGCTTAACAGTTTAAGCTCTGCTCTATAAGTGGTAAAAGCATATTTTGATTAGGTTCTGCAATCATTAACAAGCATGAATCAGCATGATGTCGTATTTAAGGAGCCATTTATTGTTGCTACAGCAATTTCTCCTAGTTGATGCATTTTTGTAATAGATTTTATAGGGGAGACCTTTATCATAGAAACATAGGATGGCCTGGGTTGAAAATGAGCCCAAAGATCACCTAGTTTCAACCCCCGTGCCATGGGCAGGGTCACCAACCACTAGACCAGGCTGCTCAGAGCCACATCCAGCCTTGTCTTGAATGCTTCCAGGGATGGGACATCTACAACCTCTCTGGGCAACCTGTTCCAGTGCATCACCACCCTTTGAGTGAAAAACTCCCCAAGACATCTAATTTAAATCTTCTCTTTTTTAGTTTGAAACCATTCCCCCTTATCCTATCACTATCAACCCGTTTAAACTTTATAAAGTGTGGTTATAAAACAACCACAAACTCTAGTAGGAAACTCTTTGCCTTTGCACCAGAGTTTCTACTGTCCCTCACATTTCAACTGTTTTCTCTACTAGACCTAACAGAAAAAGCTGCCTCCTGTTTCTGTTGCATTCCCGTGCGGGAATTCCCTCATACCAAATTCCTTTTTACTCTGCAAACTTAATTACTGAATTCTGCTTCCTTCTGGCTTAAAATGAAGCAGGGTTCATTGATCAGGACTACTCATATGCAATTTGCTACTTGTACTGCTATTTGAAACTGCTTAATAGTCAGAAGACACTCTACATTCAAAATCATTCTGCTGAGATTTAGAACCAGTCATTTTACTAAAACTATATTGAAAACTTTAACTCCGCTTTCCTCTCAGACCTTCTCTAATGCTAAGCACTTCCCATATGTCCCTCTCTTTTTGCCTTGCAACATTCTGGTGCTGTCAAACTGACCTACTTCTTGCAGTAAATTTCAGCTCCAATTCTCAGGCAATTTTTATTGAAGTATCTTGTTTGCCCTGGTATAGTTACAGTTCTCTTAGGATTTATATTACAAAATTTTTTTTCATAGGTTTGTGGCTAGGCTGTAAAACTTCCCACTCCACTGAAACTTGGATTACATGCATCAAAGAGGTCTTTTTGCTAATATTTAAAAAGTTATAGCATTTTAATGATTTTTTATATTTCTAGATATTTACAAGCAAGTAATTCACCTTCTCTGAAAGACGAGTTATTTCTGATATACTCCCTTGAAGAGAGAAAGATCTTACATTACTATTCACAGCACGCATTTGGTTTAAGGTTTTGATTTTAAAAGCGAACGCCAGTCAAAGCAAAATTCTTTCTTTTAGATTATTTCTCTTCCCCTATTCCTATATGTTAGAGTTCTCTTTTCCTCACTGCCTCCTACCCAGCCAGCCTCTGTCCTGGGGCTTCACGCTCTCTTCTTGTCAGCAAGTGGTCAGCAAGTCTATTTGTCCTCATTTGGGGTAATCTCCTCACTCTATCCTTGCTTTGTGACTACGCAACTGTTCTCTGAAGCAGAGTTCTAGCAGTCTCTAACTGAAATTATTCAGCAAAGATTTGTTTCTTGAAATGGCATAGCCATGGTTAATTTACTGACTGAAGGGAAGAAGTGGAAATAAAAGTGGACACTACGACAGCCTATTCAGGCAGCTGGATAGATTCTGTGGAAAATAACATATACGAATAGAAAGAATAATAGGGACAGCAATACTTTATTATTTATTTTTTAGCATTAGTAGTTCAAGCCAAGTTGTTGATTGGTTTGACATCTTGTAGATTAATTTTTCACACCTATCTTTTGCCTGGAAACAGACATTTTTATTTATGTCTCAGAGATAACCAAACACTCCTCCCCTACATTTGCCAAACATATTCACTCTTAGGAATGCCACTAGGTACACGGGGATGGACAACAAACTCAAAATGATTCTTGCAGGTTCATTACTGCACTGCAGTACTAGACAGCAGTACTATGGTAGTTAATTCTTCTGATTCTTTTCAGTAGTATTTTTTTGTTTTACCACTTCAGTTATTTTCTTCTTTAAAAAACAATATTGCACCCCTTGATCATTTAACCTTTTCTGGTTCCAGCTATACTAGCTCAAGATATTGACCTCCCAAATTGCTCCTTACATTGATCCTTGAGGTTACTTTACTGCTGAGTAACTTGCATTTCATTTGAGATCCAGTGTGGGCAACTAACAGGGCAGTGTAAGAGACTATTATTTTA
>VXAB01001555.1:0-59182 GCA_013399175.1 Odontophorus gujanensis | reverse complement strand
CATCATTAAGTAAATACATTAACGGCTTTACATTTTTCAAAAATATGAAAAAGAATTAATATCCACATCTTATTACTGACTTTTAAGGGGGATCAGACACTATGTTAATCATACCTTTGAGGATAATAAAGGATTTAGTGTTACTATCAGCCCCTTGTTTAAGCAGTACTGTGAAAACTAGTCTAATGCAATCAGAAGAGTGAACAAACTGAAAGCAATTAAGTTTTGTATTGTAAAAGAAATTCTGGAGGTAATAATCTGAAGAACTTCTAGGAGATTTGGAGGGGTTTCTGAAAACACAACCAAAATATGCTGTTGTAATTTATATTGCTTTTCCTGGAAGAATTAGTGTAGAAAGAAGATAGCATTTGAAGCAGTCAATCAATTCAGAAGGTGCCCAATCCATTTTCAGGCAAGAGTAAGAATTATATTTAGAAATGCTAAGGAGATGGATTCAGTTAAATCTCATCCTCCAAGTTATCTTTTGTGAAACAGTTACTTGAGGTTTGCAGATCCTAATATTTCTCATATTGGCATTTTTTTAAACCACAGACCTTTCCAGCTGAAAGTCCTTAGAGATTTGTTCACTATTTTCTGTGATTTTCTCATTTTCCTTTTTCAGCCTCAAGTTTGTCTTCTGCTTTCTCCCATACTAGTCAATGGAGTTCCTTCTACTAGCTGTGGCTGGTGAAGGAAACAGCTAAGGGACAGTGGTATTGCCTTGCTAACATTAAGTAATGATGATTTTCCTCACACAGGGAAAAAAAACTCAAGCAATTCTTCATCATTTTTAGCCTTTTTTTTTTCTCAATAGGAACAGAACAAAATGATCTCATAGCTTAAAAACAAACCATTCTTTATGTAGGTACATCTTAAGTTAGATAGAATCAACCACATAAGTCAGCCTACAGCTGTTGAACCCTAAGATTCTTTAGAGAACTTATATTTTCTTATTTAGCAGAAAAAATTAAGAAGTTTTATGACTAGTTTGAAGTTAACGTGTTTCAGTTCAACAGAAATACTAAGATCTGGACCAAAGTACTTATAAACTGTAAACCTATCAGACTACTGGCAAGAGAGAGTTTATCCAGGTCATGCTGAATTTATAAAAAAAAATTACATTTATTTCTCATAAATATAAGAAAAACAAAATATCTGTATTTATGTATTGTCAGTAACAAAATGATAATGTAGGTAGCCTTAAATCAGATTTTTCTAACAGAACTGGTATTTCATTCATAAGAATGAGAAAAAAGTCAAAAAACATTCAGGTGCCAGGAGAATTAATATATTCTGGAGCGGTAGAGAGTAGTTTCTAAGCTGAAAAATCAGAATAATTGAAAGACTGCTTTCATAAATGACTGATGATTGGAAAGAATAGATTTTTTCTCTCTCTTGATTAGGTTGAAGAGACTTCTAAAGCATGAGAAAGCAAGCCATGATTTTTTGCCTTTCCCTAAGTATAAAAAACTTAGATGAAGAACAACTCGCAAAAAGCATTGTTCTCAGCATATCTACACTCCTGTAAATTAGTTGATCACTGACAGCTATCTGTAGAAACCTAATTATAAAGGCAGAACTTCAAAATGACATGACTGCATTAACTCAGTTTTTATGATATCTCACTTGTAAGAGCAAGTGCAAAACTTTAGTTCTATTTATATTATTTTTGTATGACTTCCATAGCTTGCATTCCCTTTTTAAATATCAAGTCTTTCAGGTTTTTAGCTGATAGACCTCTTTTATCTCCAGCAGTAAGTACTTGCCTTTTCACATCCTGAAATTCTGAGCAACTGTGAAAAACATTAGAATGTGCTAATTCATGCAACCCTGCATGTAAGTAAATGTATTCTGTGAGGGAGAGAGTTTTGTATAATTTCAAGGAACTATTAAAAGATGCTTTTCAGAAGAAAAAAAAACAAAATTGAAGAAAACTGAATACCTATAGAACAGCTAGTTCACAAATAAATAAACCATAGAATTATATAATATCCTGTACTGTACTATAGCTAAGAAATATTTATTTCTCCATAAATAAAAAGTAATTAACAGAATTTTTTTATCATTTGGGCATATCTTATAACGTTTTACAAAAACTGCAGCAGCTTAAATATTTGGTAAATAAATAAATTCAATATTTTCATGTAATATTTTGTTATTTTCATATTATAGTCCACTAGTCTCTTTTTAGACTTAGTCTTTCCAACATCTTCTACTGTAGATCTCTGCATATTATAATTCATCCTCTAGATACAGTTCTTATTTCATTTATTATTTGCTTTTGAAGTGTAGATATTTCAGTACAAAATATTCAAGTTTCATAAACAGAGGAAACTGATCCCTGACAGCTAACAGTGGTAGATATTTGATTTAGAAGTTATCTTGTTTATCCCTAACAGGGAAGTTAATATCTCATTTTGATGCTTGATATTCACATCACTGATTTATGGGCAGTGCGTCCACCCTCATTTGCTTGAGAAGTGTCCTTCAGAAGTAGAACAGAGGGTATTTGTAGTGACTTCTTTATGGTGGTTAATAGGGCATCAGTATTTCAAATTTCCACTTTCAGGGAATATATATATAGTCTTTCTCACTTTCTAGTAATTTTTATTGAGGACTCAGCAATATATAGGCAAAAAGCATTGGACAAATAATTCTCATTATTCTGTTGCTTCACAATATATTTATGTATACATATACCGCATAAATACAGGCAGGTGAGTAAAGTTTGTTTCTATATTTGAGAATGAACACACTCAAAGCATCAATATGCAGGAGTGATAGGTTTTATACCCTACCAAATATAACATTTGTTCAAAGTTGACTTCCCAAATCAGCTGTAAAATAAAGTCATTGCTCCTTAAGAATGGAAGATCTCTTGGGGAATTTAATTGTGAAACTGTATTACACAGAATTTAGAGTGTTTACTAACTTTTTTCAGCTGCGTAAATTATGAAGTAAATTATGAATTCCTTGATTACCTATTGAAATTACCATCAGAAATCAGTGATCTCAGAACATGTTGAGATGCAGTATTTTTTCATTTTTTTTTTAATTAAGTAGTTCACCTTACTTTTCCTACTTTAAGTGAATTATATGTGTTGCACTATATAACACTGGGCTATAATATTAATCTCTGGAGACAGAAAATTAGTGCATAAACTAGACATTCTTTTATTGTAAAAAAAAAAAATCACATATTTAAATTCATTGAAAAAAATGATTTGGGACAAATCTCTAGTACAATCTCTTGGTTTCATTCCAGATTAAACTTTTATTTAGACATTTCATTTTTATATGTTATCAGGTAAATCTCTATTAAGAGGATTAGTCAACCTTATAGCTAGTGAAGATTGTGATAACGTAAACAGGAGCTGTAGTTTGCTAAGTAACCATGGAGTACTTTTACACAGCTGACTACTGGAAAATGGCAGCCCTTGATGGGAAGTTAGAAACTACAGGCCTGAAGCAGTGTGTTGAAAGATAGAATACAGACATATGGAGCTTGATATAGTCATCAGGCAATGTGTCAGGCTAATAAAACAGAACCAAACTTGGAAGACAATGAGTCTGGTAGCTCCAGGAACACCCTCAGGAGATAACAAAATTGTGGAGAACCACCAGTGTGCACAGTGGATTTTTCAAATTCATCTCGAAGTCAGATCTATTGAGTCTTATGTGATGGCTATTACCCTAAATTGAGGGAGAAGCAAAGAGAACTACAATAGAAGATAATTTCCAGAGTTGTTATTTCCAGGCTGTTTCCTGTTATTTCCAGAGCTTGTGGACCTGCAATGCCTTCTATTTCTGCATCAGTTGTCTTGGCTATGTACTAAATAAATAAATAGATCAAACTCTTGTGTGGGAATTCAAGAAAAGCTATTCAGAGTTGAAGTCATGAAGCAATATAAACAGCACTTTTGCATAGGTATATGAATGCTACAGGAAGAGAAACTAAAATCCTTGAAAGAATACAACCATGATTTTATGAATACTCCTTTATTAAAGAATTTTAAGAAGACATAAGCTTTCATACCTTTTAGGTGTTATATAACACTTTAAAATCAGTAGTTTATAACTTGGTTCAAATATGTTTTCTTTTGCTATTTTGAATTAGCATGAAAATTTATGAGAAATAATTATTGCCAGAGGACCTTTCTTTCATCACATACTAACAAACAGTTGTGGAAGAAGTGATCACAAATAATGAAATACTATTTATTCAACTGTGGAATGTTATCTGCTAGAAGGTCACTAGCTTGTATATTGATCTAATAAGAAAGAGGAAGTTTTATTGTATTTAATTTATTTTTACTGTGTGTCAATTTGGAAAATAGGTTAATGAATTCATAAAAATAACAGGTTAATGAAATCATAATAATAACTGAATAAAATTCATTTCATCAAACAAAACACAATATCAAAATACTTTTTATATAATATTATCAATTATAATGTCCACATTTCATAATTTCCTCTTTCATCTTTTGGCCTAGTACCACCTAATTTGGATTCCAGGCACAGCCAAAGACCCCACAGTGAACTATAAGGAAACATTTCTCTCTATGTAAGAAATAACCAACAAAGGAAATCATAAAATTAGGCAGGATAACCCATGAATTTTCTCTTCAGCTATACCACTGAAAGTTGCAACAGTCTACCACAGCATGCTATAAGATAGCTGCAATTGACCTAACTTAGTAAAGTGAAATCTTGGAATGAAAACTTGTCTGCACAATTTTTATTTATTACTAAAATACCAAACCAAACCAAACAAACAAAACAAACAAACAAACAAAAAAACAACGCAAGTGCTTTCAAAAATTTCCCAGTATCATATTTGCTTGCTGTGGCTGTTATTTATTTACTGCTAAGATACTCACTGTCTGCTATCAGAACAAGTTTTTACTGCAGTCTATTGTCTTAAATAAAAGGGAAAAAAAATCTATCAGTGTCAAAGTAACTGAAAAAAAAGTTCCTGGGGATATTGTTACATGCTTTGAGGGCTGCCATTAAAATGAATGATGTATTGGAAATAGATGCATGAATTTAATTCTATAGAAGATGAGAACTTCAGAGGCATAACTACAGAGCTCAGTGTCAATTTTCCAATGTAACTTATGAAAGAATCATTCTGTTCTTATAAGAAAGCTCACATGGTGTCTTCTTTCATTATCATTTTCTTCTACAGTGGAGACAAGGGGACCTACTATAGAAGCTATATCTAAAAACTGTTTGAAAGACAGTTCATCTACCTAGTCAGTAATTGCGTGAATCTTCATGATGCATTTGAAAACTAAGAATTATGAGACAAATGAACATCAATTTAAGTAGAAAAAGCACTGAAAAATAATACATCCATAGAGAATGCAGAAAAGCAATTATCACTCATTCTCTTTAGTTAAAACAATGTTTAATTGGATTGTAGTACTCATGTTATCTGCTACCCAAACTGAAAACAACTTTTAGTTATCTGAAGGACTGTTCTGCCTATACTGTATTCTTTCAAGAGCTCCTAATCACAGTATATTCAGAATTCAGGTAAAGGCAGAGGAGAGACTTCAGTTCAGAGAATCATAGAATCAGTAAGGTTGGAAAAGACAACTAAGATCATCTAGTCCAACCATCAATCAATCACCACTGCCATTCCACTAAAGCAGATAACTCAGAGACACATCTGTTTGTTTTTTTTTAAAACCTTTAGGGACAACAATTCCTTCACCTCCCTGAGCACCACTCCTTCTGAGAAGAAATTTTTCCTAATATCCAACCTGTACCTCCCCTGGTGAAACTTAAGGCCACTATGTCTCATTCTATTACAAGCTACCAGGGAGAAGAGGCCAATATCAACCTCATTACAGCCTCCTTTTAAGTAATTGTAGAGAGCAATAAGATCTCCCCTAAGTCTTCTCCAGATTGAATAACCTCAGTTCCCTCAGCCACTCCTCATATGACTTTTGTTCACATTTTCATTGCCTTTCTTTGAATGTCCTCCACAACTTTGATGTCTTTCTTGTAGTAAGGGGCCCAAAACTGTACATAATATCCAAGGTGTGCCCTCATCTGTGCCGACTACAGAGGGAGGATGGTCCTAATCCTGCTGACTAAATTATTTCAAATGCAAACCAAGATGATACTGGCTTTCTTGGCCATCTAGGAACAGTGCTGTCAGCTACTGAATAACACTTCATGATTCTTCTGCATTTATATTTTCAGCCACTCTGCCTGAAGCCTGTAGTGTTGCATGAAGTTGTTGTGACCAAAATGGAGGGCATATCACTTGTGCTTATTGAATTTCATGTTTGACCTCAGCCCATCCAATCAGCTTGTTCAGATTGATCTTTAGAACTTTCCTTCCCCCAGGCAAATTTACACTTGGCCACAATTTAGTGTTATCTGCAGACTTACTGAGGGTGTACTCAATCTCTTCATCCAGATCATCAGTAAAGATATTAAACAGGACAGGCCACAATATTGACCACCGAGGAACACTACTGGCGATCAGTTGCCAGCTGGGTTTAACTTTCTCACTACTCTCTGGGCCTGGACATCCTGTTTTTTACCCAGATAAGATTACACTTGTCCAAGAATAACGTAGGAGACATTCAAACGCTTTACTAAAGTCTAGATATACTATATCCTCAGCCTTTCACTCATCTACTAGGCTAGTCACAGAGTCATAGAAGGGAATCATGTTGGTCAAGAAGGAACTGAGTTTCGTGAACCCATGCTGGCTAGGCCTGATCCACTGGTTGTCCTTCACACACCATGTGGTTATACTCAGGATGGTCTGTGTCATGATCTTCTCCAATACTGAGGTCAGGCTGAGAGGCCAGTAGTTCTTCAGGTCCTCCTTCCAACCTGTCTAGCAGAAAAACTTCACAGTGTCAAGTCTCCAGTCATCTGGAACATCTCTGATTGACAAGGACTATTGAGAAATGATGGAAAGTAGGTTGGCAATCACTTCCACCAACTCTCTCAGTACACTCAGGTGGATCTCATCTGGACTCATGGACTTGTGACAATCCAGGTAGAAAAGAAAAAGGGACATATGGCTAAGTGTCATTTTATTATCTGTGCATATTTCTCAACAAAGTAACCATGGCCGTAGAAAGAAGAAGTCCTACGTATTAAACATTAAATTATTTGATATTATTATTTTAAAAGAATAACTCTTAATGACTCAATTTTTATAGTGTTCATTTCTTAATTTGATTTGGAATGGGTGATTAACAAAAGAAATACTTAGAGAAAATAAATTATTTTTCAATTATACATTGAGAATTAGCTGACGTCAATCCAGATCATTGCATTTTTAGATCAAAACTCGAGATCAAAATTATTGCAGCATATGTTACATTACAGGCAACTGTAAGATATATACTTATTAAGTACTAACTGATGCAGAACCTAAATTATTTGATATTACTATTTTAAAAGAGTAACTCTTTTTTCTTTTTTCTTTTTTCTTTTTTCTTTAATTAGCAGCATTACAAAGCTCTGGAAACTAAGTTGGTAATGAGAATTAAAACACTTTAAATATTTTTATTTACACTGAACAAAATGTCTACGTGGTTGTAGACAGAGGTGGATATTAGTGATAATAGTAAATAGTGACTAGTTGGTAAACTGGTTAGATTAATGTCATGTCTTTCTTTGACAATCATATTTAATTATGTCAAAATAACATACTAAAACTTTAGAAGATTATCTCTCCAAATTTCCCCTCATAATGCACGTGTGATTTGAAATTGTGAATTATGCCCAGCTCTCTCTGTTTAAATGTGCAATTGTGTGACACAGTTTTACTTCAGACTGGAAGAGGGATCCTTTGGAACCATGTATTTTGGTTTGATTCAACTGGAAATTTAGTCATGTAATGCTTTATGAGATGCCCTAGAGCATCCCATCACCCATCCAATTTTCAATCTAGCAAGACATGTTTCCCATAGACTTTGTGTGGTACCTGTCAGATACACGGCAATGTCACAAGTTCCCTTTATCATCTCAAACAGCACTATGCACCTACATTTGGGCATAAGTCACCTAAATCTTTTGTGCCTAATGTCTTGTTCTCAAAGCTTAAAAAGCGTCCTTATAGAATCATAGAATGGTTTGAGTAGCAAGGGACCTTTAATATCACCTAGTTCCAATCCACCTGCTGTAGGCAGACACTTCCCACTGTGGAAATATGGCCTTGGGGTATAAACACTTGCTGCTGTTTAGCAGGATAGTTAACCAATGAACCATTAGTGGAAAAGTACTGTCCGTAGGCACAAAGCTATAAGAAGAGACCCTGTTCACAATAATAAATAAATAAATAAATAAACTTCTTTTTCTCTGACTCCTGGACTGAACCCTGGCATCAGTGTGGCCTTCTCAACACAGCTAGCACCCAAACAGGGAAAAATCCAAACAGAGACATGACTTGATTTTACCTGGAACAAACAGTGACTTCTCAAAACAGGGAACCCGAAACTGGGACTTGATTTGAAGGTAGATTTGGCCGAACTTATAGTCACTGAAGGAAGCAGTTTCTTCACTGGAAGAAAGCAGGAGGTTTGCCTTAATGAGTGAAACTCAGGCTGCAAGGAAGCAAACTTGAGAAGCCACTGAGAGAAAGCCGGCCTTTCACCATAAAAAGACAAAAATTGCACTGGAAGTATGCAAAAAGAAAAGTGCGGCACTGAGGAAAGCACGTCTGTGTACATAGTCACCTTTTTCTGGACGAAGGTAAGCAGCTGTGTGCTAAAGGGAACAATATGACCTCAGAACAGAGAGAGGTTTCGGCAACTTTCCAGATCAACCTTAAGAAACAGGATAAGTCTGCGCCTTCTGCAGCTTTGCAGCAGATGTTTGTGTGGGCCACTGAGAACAACCACACCATAATGAGCCACACAGCTTACAATTTGGACACACGGGACCGAATTGGGGTCAGGCTCTCTGACTCTGTGACCAGAAATGATAAGATTCTGACTGGGATGCTTGGCAACTGGTGAGCAATTTTTGAAGCCCTGGAGTGTTGTGAGGGATTGCAGTCAGGAATGCCCAAACCACCGAATAGTGAGGAACTAGAAGGTATATCTTCTGATCTGCCTGTTACACTCTCCATTCCCCCTGTCGCAGCCATTGCAGGTCCTTGCCACTATGCCCTCTGGTGACCCGGACAATCCTTTTGATCTAGGACCCGTGATGTGAATGTGTTAACCAGGTAGGGTGACTTTGCTGCTCTCACAAGGACACAGATGTATAGACTTTGAAGGAATGTGTTATATGAACTTATCAGACCACTCCATGTCCATGTCCACTCATCATCATGTCATTATGTAATGAATACATGCGCTATGCCTTTAAATATGTAGTCACTTCTCTCTTTGGTTTGCAAGTGAAGCAGGAGATATCACCCTCACACCTGGTGTTGTAATAAACATTCACAGGCCAATTTGGGCAAGCCTGGAAGGAGGCATTCAGCCTGGCTGCAGGGCCAGCTGAGAGTAGGGACCCCCATGGAGTACCCTGAGATTTCTCAGAAGTGCTCCCTCCCTTCACCCGATCACTGAGGGGTCAGACAGGAACTCTCAGTGGACCAGATGTGTTAAGCTGGAGGGGAACCTGTAAATCATGAGGAGACATCCTATGCAAAGTGTTGAAGGGCGGTAATTGCCACTCCCTGTTGAAACGGTCTGAACATGTATCACTTAGATATTTAAACTGCAAGGCAAGTGGGACTGTGTGGAAAGAGTAAACGTCTGAACTGATTTTCTATTTCTTGACTATAGGAACTGCATTAGTCATTGTCACTGTCTGTGTAATTGTCAAATGTTTGTGTTGTAATAGTGTCTTCTGTGGAATTCCATTTCTTGTTTAAACACTCATCCAATATTTAAGGTTGGCCGAAATATAGAAGAAAATGTCTAAAGAAATACTGAAAAAGTCCACCTGGATTGGATTTTGGCTCACTGGAAAGACATCACTGGTGAGCCACGGGGAAAACTGAATAAGAAACCGGAAACATAAATCAAGTAGGTACTAATTTTTATAATTGAGTATTCTACTCTTAAGACTAAGTGCTGAGTGACTGAAAGCTGAAGGATTATATTGTTTGACTTGTGGGTTTTGAAAGCAGTGGGACAAACTGTTTTGATGGTATGTGGAACTGTAATTGAGGGAACAAATTTTGGGACTGTGGAAAAAAGGGCAAAAGGTTTTAAGCAAAACAGTTTAAGATCTCAGAGCTTGTGATCTGTGCTGGCCAACGTACATGTGTCCCAGCACTAGAGCAGCCCCCTTGCCACAGCTACTAGGCAGAACTCTCAGAGAGAGAGAGACTTCGGGCTGAGTCTTCTGCTGTAATATTGTGTTACTTCCAAGGGAGGGGTGGAAGGGCGGAGCTGTTCAGATTGCAGCTCAACCAAAAATGGGTGCCATACCTGCTGCAAAGAGGCCTCAAGCCACCAGAACTGGAACTGTTAGGGTCTGGTAAAATGGGCTACTGTATATATTTCAATTATAGCAGTCAAAATCAATCCAATCCAATGTGTTAATATTGTTTATAAGAATCTTGCTGAAGTTAGGAATTGTGTGCTTAGTAGCTTTTCTTTGTATTTTAATTTATGTTCCTTGCTTGTTACAATGTATACAGAGAATGATAGATAATGCTATAAATTGTGTGTTCTTTATTTATAAAGAAGGACGAGATGTGGGAATATGGCCTTGAGGCTGAGCAAATTCCGTAGCTGGTGAAAACATCAGACTCATGACCATGAAACCCTGGGGGAGATAATCAAGAAGGGAAGAAAAAAGGGATGTGGTGAAGGATTATGGGATACCTCGTGGTTGGGCATTACTTTGTTATGTGCATATTGATAAGAATTCACAAAACACTTGCTGCTGTAGGCAAGAGAGTTAACCAGTGAACTGTCAGTGGAAAAATACTGTCTGTAGGCACAAAGGTATAAGAATTAAAAAAACCCTTCTTTCTCTCTGATTCCTTGACTGAACCCTGGCATCCGCGTGGTCTCCCTCCCACTAGACCAGGTTGCTCAAAGTCCCATTCAGCCTGGCCTTGAATACTTTCAGGGGGGCATCCACTAATTCACTGGGCAACCTGTTGCAGTGTCTCACCACCTTCACAGCAAAGAATTTCTTCCTTATATCTGAACTAAATCTACACTTTCCCACTTTAAAACCATTTCCCCTCACTGTGTTGCTACATGCCCTTATAAAAAGTCCCTCCCCAGTTTTCCTGTAGGCTCCCTTTGAGAACTGGAAATCCTCAATAAAGTCTCCTCAAAGCCTTCTCTCCTCCAGGCTGAAAAGCCCCAGATCTCTCAACCTGTCCTCGTAGGAGGGGTGCTCCAGCTCTCTGATCATCTTCATGACCCTCCTCTGGACCTGTTCCAGTATCTCCATGTCCTTCTTGTGCTGGGGGCTCCAGAATTGTCTGTAATACTCCAGGTGGTGTCTCATGAGAGTAGAGTAGAGGGGCAGAATCACCTCCCTCTACCTGCTGATTACACTTCTCTTGATGCAACTCAGGGTACAGTTGGCCTTCTGGTCTGCAAGCACACATTGCAGGCTCATGTTGAATCTTCTATCAATCAACACTCCCAATTCTTGTTTCTAAGGGTTTTAATACAAATATTTCTTAGGAAAAAATGCTCAGTTATAGTATGGATAAGAGTTGCTAGTAGAATAGAAGTTATATTGTGTTCATAGAATAATAGAAAGTCTTAGATGGAAAGAGACTCCCAAATCCTTCTCCTTATGGCTGATCTCAAGACATTCTTCTCCCAGCCTGTATCTGTACTTGAGATTGTCCCAGCCCGGATGCAGGACCACAGAATCATAATCACACAGGATCTTGCACTTGGTCTTGTTGGACTTAATGAGGTTTGCATGGGCTCATCTCTCAAGCCTGTTCAGGTCTTCATCTTCCTCCAGAGTGTCTTCTTGTCTTCTACTGTTCTGAGGTGCAGGTTATATTAAATGGATAAGCTGAACGGAAGCCTGTTAGTTGCAAGAGAAATATGTTCATTGAGAATTTATTCCCATTACTTCCAATATTCAAAGTGAATTTGAAAATAATTTACCAAATTAGTTTATGTAGTTTTCACCTCTTAAAATTTATGAATACAGTAAAGAAATGGAACCATCACAATGAAGTAATAATTTCAGTATCATATTACAAATGCAGATAAAATACTTCTCATCATGAAAGATTATGATGTGGTGTTTTGTGGATAGTATTTCTAGAATTACATTATATTTCTTTTGAAATTTGTCTGTGTAGTAAGGCTAGGCCAAATTACCAGAAGTGTATGACATTTTGACTACCAATTCAATATATTAAAACATCTCGGATTCCCCACAATTGGAGAACATTTCAAAAATGACCCATTTTAGATACATCTATACTATGACATAGGAAAAGATAAGTGATGTTTTGCTCCTGGTATAAAAAAGAAAAAGGATTATGAATCTGAAAAACCATGCTAAGAACACTCTAAGAGAGTAAAAGCACACTCAGATTAGCTGTATCAGAAACAGAAAATGAAATAAATTAATAACTGTTTTGGCAAAGAGTAAACATGGTTTACAAACAGGTGTATATAAATTTAGGGAACACAACATCCGTATAGAAGATAATAGGATTTCCAGATTTAAAATTGAAATGAATTTTTCTGTGAAAAAACACTCTAACGGGCTTCAGCTAAAGTAGGATTTTCCTGTAAAAAGGAATTAATGCCACCAACTCCTTCAGTGGTTTAACGAACTGTGACAAGTCTCTCAACACATACGGTGTTTTAATTAGACATCATAGTAGCAGTCAAATTGATCTTCTCTTGCTTTGTTTCTCAAGTGCCAGACAGTTTAAGGTGAAGTCCTGGAATGATTTCAGTTGGGAGAAATGGAATTAGAGCAGCAGTTCAACCCTGGCCATGAAAAGCATTTGTGAAGCATTACTGAGGCTCCTAAGTTTCCTTTCTTAAGCATGTGAATTCCGGTAACCACGTGCTGAGATCCTGTTTAGTATAACAGAATATTAAATACCTGTAAGGTCTATCATTTTCTGAGTCAAACCAATAGTCATTTCATTGTGTGTGGATTTGGTTCTGAAGGTGCCGAATTACTACTCTGCTGTCATGAGAGTCAGGGGTTAAACCCATCAGTGCTCGGCCCACTTTTGTATGTCCTCAGTGCATCATAGGATTGAGACTGTTGTCCTTTAGAAACCTGAAACGCTTTCTGCCTTGTAGATTGTGCTTTGTGTGTGGCAGTGCTGCTGAAGCTAAAACAATGCTTGGTACCAAGAAATTTAAACAAGCCTGACAGCTAAAGTGGTGCACAGAGACTCAAGAGACAGTACGGTTTACAGGAATATAGCACAGCCCAATGAGGATATTTATCTGTTCTGGGAAAACAAAAACAAAAACAAAATGCAACAAAACAAGCAACCACTCTGTCTGCTCTCATTCTTTCATGATAAACAACAGATGCAATACACATTAAAGAAGAATACTTTTGTGGATTTAAGTTCACTTTCCAGTGTTATCCTTTTTTTTTTTTTTATCATTCTTTATGCATTTAAAGGGCGAAGTACCTTATCACAAAAGCATCGGAATGGTATCATATACCCTTTCTCTAATATTCAAGCAGATTCGGTACTCTAGAAGTAAAAGTGTGATTCATTTTCTTCATTCCTGTAAAGATTCAAAATTCTCCCTTCCAGAAGTATTTCCTAACCAACAGCCTATAAAGTAAAACACTTTTATAAGGCTTCTGAGACTGTGCTATTGATCAGTGAGTGTGTGCAAAGGCACTTTAAATCATAAAGCTCACTTGCAATGGCCATCAAAACCAGATAGGTGAGAAGTAGGAGTACACAGCTGTATTATCCATGTGACATATTGTCAAAATATTGCTAACAAAGCCAGATATTTGGCTTAGAAATGGGAGTGAATAAATGAAATTCTAACATTATACTCTGGTTCTTTTTCTTCTCTGTAAGTTCCTATATCTACATACACAACACAGGGAATAAACAGGAATAATTAGAGATCTGTGCACAGTCACATGACCATGATCCCAGTGCAAGCATGGAGACATGGTGGAACAGCTCACAAGACTGGAATGGTGTTATGGATGGCAATGCACTTTTAGGAATGAGACTAGCAAGGTGAGGCAGTGAAGTTGCTCCCCATGTGAGGGAGCAATTGGAATGTACTGAGATCTGCCTAGGGACAAATGATGAATGAGTGGAGAGTTTATGAGTGATAATTAAGGGTCTGGGTAATATAGGTGACATCATTGTGAGTATTTACTACAGGTTGCCTGATCATGAGGATAAAGATATTGAGGAATATAGGAACATTGTCAGGGCATGCAGGGATGGCAAAGGGAAGGCTAAGGCCTTAAATGTGGTGAAGGATATCAAAGACAGCAAGAAAGGTTTATTTCAGTTTGTCAGTAGCAAAAGAAAGACTAGGGAAAATATTGATCTGTTTCTAAGTGAGGTGAGTGTCCTGTTAACAAAGGACTCTGAGAAGGTGGAGTTACTGAACACTTCCTTTGCTTCAGCCTTTGCTACTTCCTTCAGGAATCCCAAACCGTAGAGATAAGACTGAGTAAAGGAAGACATTCCCTTGGTCAAGATGGATCTTGTCAGAGATTATCTAAGGCAAATTTGATGCACACAAATCCATGGGGCCCAACGAGATGCACCCATGAGTGCTGTGGGAACTGGCAGAAGTCATTGCCAAGTCACTATCATCTTTGAAATTTCATGGAGAATGGAAGAGGTCCCTGGAGACTAGAGGGAAGCTAATATCACTCCTGTCTTCAAAAAGGGCAAGAAGGAGGACTTGGGAAACTGCAGGCCATCATCAACATCTCCATCTCTGGGAAGGTGATGGAGTAGATTATTCTGTATGCAGCCCGTAAGCAAGTTGAAGAAAATAAGGTTATCCGGAATAGTCAATACAGATTCATCAAGAGAAATCTTGACTTGTCTGGTAGCGTTCTAGGACATCATGACTGCCTGGGTAGAGGAGGGGAGAGCTGTGGATGTTGTGTACTCTGACTTCAGCCATACTTTTGACACTCTTCCCTAACGTCCTTGTAGGTAAGCTTAGAAAGTGTGGGAGAAATGGATTGACAATTGACTGGATTGAAAACTGACTGACTGGCAGAACATTAAGTTTTTAGAAGCTCCAGAATAGCTATCAAGGAACTGAATCACTTCTGTTATACGGATAAAATATTGCAACAGGATTTTACAATGTTTTGATTCTTAGGGATTCCTTTTTCATATACTTGTTGAGTAAATGTATTTTTATACTGACTGACTTGACTCGTAGCACATTTTGCAAAGCACAGTTATTGATGACTTTGTCAAGCAGTCAGGGCTAAGGTTGAGAGAGATTATCAGCTTAAAAATCAGCAAATTTAAAATCAGGATATCAAAAATAGATATTGTTTCACATATAGCAGCAAAATTCATCAACAATTATATTATAAAGGAGAGATTGCTTCTCCTAATATTCCTCCCCTCTTTCAGCTAGAAAGAGTACACAGAAAGAAAGCCAATAAACTGAAATAGGAGTTATCTCTGTCCTGTTCCACTGAAGAGAAACGTTGTCCATTTTAACCTTCAGAAATTATTCTCTAGCTATTGGTAAAAAATAAAAAACAAAATAAACCAAAAAAACAAACTGTTTTAATTCCTAAACCCTAAAGTTAATTAGTAAATGCATGCTTGCAGTGTAGGGTTTGTCCAATGAACCTTGGGGTGAAAATAACTTTTTTTTATTCTGCAGGAGACATAGTGCCTTTCTTGATGTGTGCATTTCTCCTGGTTCACAAGGCTGTGAGTATGTTGCAGGTCCTCTCTCAGCCTTACCTCCTGGGCCTCACTCACTAGTTTCCCTCTCTGATCCATGTCCCCGAAGGTGTTCAAGATCAGGTTGGATGGAGCCCTGGGCAACCTGGTCTAGTACCAGATTTGGAGGTTGATGATCCTGCTGTGGCAGGGGTGCTGGAACTTGGTGTTGCTTTGAGTTCCCTTCCAATACAAGCCATTCTATGATTCTATGATTCTATGATTCTATGATTCTGTGATTCTATGATTCTATGATTCTATGATTCTATGATTCTGTGATTCTGTGATTCTATGATTCTATGATTCTATGAAGGATTTTGTCAAGGTTGATCCTTGCCCAAAGCCACTTCCAGTTTGGAGCTGGTTATTTTCAGGCACAGTGTTGAACACAACAGCATAATTGTGCTGTGCTACAAGCATAATCTTTGTGATTCTGTCCCAGTTTTATTGATATTCCATTACATGCCATCGTGCAGCAAGGTGTTTTTACTGCTACACAGTACTGGGGAACTGCACTTCCGGGATCCTGTCTTCAGTAATCTTGACTATTCTCATGTGGATTCCAGCTCTCTGAAAAGAAGATATACTGAGAAAAGACATAATACAATTACCAGAAGTTGCTGGTACTCCCCACTTGAATTGGTGTTCCAGTTAATGAGAGAGAAATCTCTTCCTTCTCTAGTCAACATGATGAGTGATGGTTAGAAATCCTTTATCTCTCATTTGTTTATTACCCATAACTCTTTTTTATATCATATTATCTTACATTCTTTTACGATTTGTAGTAAAATAATCATCTCTTCTTATCAGAATTGGATTGTTTCTATCTCTTTTTACTGTAAAGGGAGAGAAGAGGAAAAGAGGCCAGGAAGACCCCTGACACTTGTGGTACATCAATGAATTCACGACAGATTTAGTTCTCTAGGTCACAGAATGCTTAGCTGCCTATTTAGCGTTGAGATAGTGATTACTCTGGCAAAGTTCAAGTCACTAAAATATTATTTTTAAAGTACTTACCATGCTCTGTATGCAGATAAACCATGAGTATTTACAATGGCAATATTTCAGAAGGTGAGCTGGTCAGTTGAATTAGAACATGTGGTTCTTACAAATGTGTCTGGTGATAACAATGAGAGGATATTTCCCAAAGCATCTTCATGCTTCTGTTTAGCTTGTGTTTGGAACTGAGGTAAGAAAAGCAAAACATACATTCAAAATCTATGTCAAAATGTGTCTGTGAAGGTATTCATAGGTCATTAGAATTCAAGATAAATTTAACTCAGACCTTTTAAAATTCCTAACAAGAGTTGTAGTCTCAAGAGAGAATGTTTCAGAGCAGATGTGCTTTTGTCTAGGTAGAGATTTGTTTTTATTCTGAAATGGTCATCCATCCTTAAAATATCCCAAGGATATTTACATAATTCTCTAAATTCTATTCTTGCCTCTTACTCATCCATATAAAGACACTGTCTATATGACCATGCTAAGATTTTATTTCAGTCATGAAAAATAAAATCATTATTCAAAATAGGATAAATAGCATTGAAAGATAAGCTCTGGGTTCAGAAACTATTTTTTTCTGCTCTGTTTTCTCCTCTGAGCCTGTTTTACATTTCTTTTATTAATGAGTTTTACAGGTGTTTTTGTTTTGTTTTGTTTTGTTTTTGTTTGCTTGTGTGTGTGTGTGTGTGTTTTGATTTGTTTTTAGATTTTATTTAAAATACAAATTTAATGGAAGACAAAACATTCTTGTCAGAGAATGTCACTTATTTAATGGTCTACATTAGACTGATAGAATTCAAAAAGCTTTCAATGTTTTTAAAATTCTCTCTTTTTTCCCTACTAGAATTCTTGGAGGGAAGAATGTATGACACCAGCTCTGCATAGTTAAGAATACATTGTTACTACTACATATATGCATGCTTATATACAGACATACATCAAACTATATTCAAAGTCTCCCCTTTTCCTCTACCAGAGAACTCCGTAAGAATATTAAATTCCCCAATTACCCCAAAGCTGCAATAGGTGTAAAATGCAAATGAGGATAGCAGGAAGAATCATATTTTACACCTAGAGGAGGATAAATATGTACAGAATAATTGTTACTAGTACAGGTTTGGTTTATGATTGTGTTTGTGTTGCAACATCCGTGATCTGGGCATCATCCCTCAGTAGGTTCTTTCAAACACAAAACCAATAGGACTGGAGATTAACTTGAACATTGGAATTTAGGACCAACTCCATAAATATATATACATATACTTAATTGTTCTTATAACAATTGAGTGTAACTTTCATTTGCTAAAGCCAGAAATCGAGAACTGAAAGAAAACATACAATCTTCTGTGTTTCAAGGAAGTGACGATAAGGGAGTGAAGAATGTACTATCAAAGTTATTAAACTGTAAACAAATATAAAGTGTTTTTCTTCCAAAATTTGCTAAAATCCACTCGCTTCTTGCTGTCCCTGCCTGACACAATTTCAAGTTTGTTAAATACTTGCAATAAAACCTGTTTACTTGCAATAAAACCCTTTCCTTAGACTGCCATATCTCTGCCTACTGTTAAATTGATTCCATCTGTGTTTGTCAACAGTCTGCACTGGTACAGTTCAGCAACCTTATACCACACCAAAGTATTTTCACCTTCAGATAAGCCAACATACATGTGCCACATCACAAGAAGCAGAGATATTTCTTGTATTCTCAGAGTTTTGTAAATATTTTGAACTTTAATGTTCAATAGCTTGATCAAATCTGTATCTAGATGGATTCTGAGTGGTTTTCTCAGTAAAGCTTATGATATATAGCATATCTGAAAAGTCTGCATAAGAGAAGTTATGTCCATTATGGAGTTCATTCTTTTTGAATTCTAGGAAATGTTCTGGCTATGCTCATAGAAATTTTGCATTCTGAGAATTCATAATTAGTACCTTCACAAATAAAAAATCATAGATTTTTTTAAGGTTTTCAGGGTAGTGAACTTTCAATTTCATCTACAAATTATTCCTCTTAAAGTGATCTGTTCAGAGACTGTGAACAGTATAAGAGTCACTGTTCATTGTTTCCAACAAGATGAACTGTCTGAAGAGCACTGATTAACATTCTTTTGAAGAGCTTAACTAGTTTCATTGAGAATTGTGATTGCATTTAGATATGGCAGCCACTGTGATTATTTACTCTTCTTTCCACTTCAGCAGTATGTTGCTGGAGGCTTTACAGTAACATTCAGTAACATAACTTAAGTGATCTGAAACCATTCATCACATCCTTGAAAAAATAGGAGCCTAAATGTAGAAGGATTTGAATGAATCATTTGCAGTGAATAAATTATTCTGAAAACGTAGTCTCTTTTTTTAATCCACTTCTCCATGAATTCTCCATGAATTCTCCATGAAGTGAATTAAGGCATATATTTGTTTCAGGTCATTTAAATAATACTTTTTGTAAAAAAATCCAGTCTTAAGCATTTATTAAGTAAATCCCTTTCGTCCTGTGGTGATCCAGATCTATAAGTATTTGGAGGAGTAATGCCATTTGTGATATGCTATTTTTCAGATTCTCTGAATTTTTGCTCTTTCTCCTCTCTAACAAACAAACTCCTTCCTTCCTGTACTACTTATTGGATTAATAATCATAAAATGGTCTCAGGAACACTTTTGTTTACAAATGTACCTGTGAGAATAAATGTGAGAACTGCATCTCTAAGGGTAGGAAATTTGGGAAGGGAGACAGGAGATCTGCACGGATGAACAAGGAGCTCACAAATAAGACCAAAGGGAAGAAGAAAGTCTACAAAATATGGAAAAGGGGCCTGACCTATTTGAGGAGCATAGGAGTGTTGTCAGGGCCTGCAGGGAAGCTATGAGGAAGGCTAAAGTTCACCTGGAGCTGAAGCTGGTGAAAGAGATAAAGGATAATAATAAGGGTATTTTTTTAAGTGCGTTAACAGTAAAAGGAAGAATAAGGATAATGTGGGTCCCCTGATGAATGAAGGAGGTGTCCTGGTAATGGGAGATGTTCAGAAGGCAAAGATACTGAACGTCTTCTTTGCTTTGATCTTCGCTTCAAAGACTCCCCCTTGGGACTCCTGGACCCTGAAGGTAGGAGAGACAGTCCAGAAAATAGAGACCTTCCTATTGGTAGAGGAGGGGGTGATCTGGAAGCATCTAGGTGGGATCAATGTGCACAAATCCATGGGCCCTAATGGGATGCATCCACATGTGCTGAGGGAGCTGGCAGAGGTGACTGCCAAAATGCTCTCTATCATCCTTGACAGGTCTTTGAGAACAGGAGAGGTGCCTGAAGGCTCAAGGATAGCCAGCGTCACTCCAGTCTTCAAAAAGGGCAAGAAGGAGGATACAGAAAACTACAAGCCAGTCAGACTCACCTCTGTCCCTGGAAAGGTGATGGAACAGCTTGTTCTAGATGCCATCTGCAAGGAAGAGAAGAAGGTCATCAGAAAGAGTCAGCATGGATTCACCAAGGGAAAATCATGCTTGATCAAACTTGTGGACTTCTATGGTGGCATCACCAGCTGAGTTGATGGGGGGAACACAGTGGATGTCATCTACCATGACTTCAGCAAGGCTTTTGACACTGTCTCTTGCAAAATCCTGATAATGAAGCTGAGAAAGTGTAGGATAGGTGAGTGGATAGTGAGGTGAGTTGACACCTGGCTGACTGGCAGAGCTCAGAGTGTGGTGATCAGCAGTGCAGAGTCTGGTTGAAAACCTGTGACTAGTGGTGTTCCCCAGGGGTTGGTGCTGGATCTGGTCTTGTTCAATATCTTCATCAGCAACCTTTATGAGGGAGTAGTCTCCACTCTCAGTAAGTATACTGCTGATGCAAAACTCCCAGCTGGGGAGGAGCTCTGCAGAGAAAGACCTGGGGATATTGGTGGACAACAGGCTGGCCATGAACCAACAAGTGTGCCCTGATGGCCAAGATGGCCAATGGGATCCTGGTGTTCATTAAAAGGAGTGTGGCCAGCAGGTCAAGGGAGGAGATTCTCCTCCTCTACTCTGCCCTTGTGAGGCCTCATCTGGAGTACTCTGCATCCCAACCTGGGCTCCCCAGTACAAAAAAGACCGGGATCTCCTGAAGAGAGTCTAGCGGAGGGCCACAAAAACAATAAAGAGACTGGAGCATCTCTCCTATGAGGAAAGGCTGAGTGACTTGAGTCTGTTCAGCCTTGATAAAAGAAGGGATGATCTTATTAATGTTTGTTAATATTTTAAGTATGGGAGTCAAAGAGACATGGCCAACCTCTTTTCAATGGTCTGTGGGAACAGGACAAGGGGAAATGGCCATAAACTTGAGCATAGAAAGTTCCACACAAACACGATAAAAAACTTTTTCATGGCGTGGATGACAGAGAACAGGAACAGGCTGCTCAGGGAGGTTGTGGATTCTCCTTCTCTGTAGAAATTCATGACCCACCTGAACACCTACATGTACAGCTTGCTACAGGGAGCCTGTGTTGGCAGTGGGGTTGGACTAAACGATCTTTAGAGATCCCTTCCAACCCCTACAATTCTGTGGCTCTGATTCTGTGAATGTCACATTAGTATCTTGTGCCTATTCTTACTGGTAAAAAATTACTGACCTGACTATATACATAAAATCTTTCACTGAGTGACTGCTCTTAATATTTCTGTTTAATTCAAATATTCCTCAGATGAATATTATGTCAGAACAGACAATAAGGCTCTGCTTTCATGCTGGTAAAATACCACAGGTGGAGAATATTGCTGCAGTTGGTAGCAGCACATGCAAAAGGCAACACTCATGAGGGTAAGCACGGTGAGATACTGTTTAGATAATGCAATAACACATTGCGAGATTGTCATTTGCAATTAATTCAGCACCAGTGGTTGTCTAGACAAGTGTCATCATGTTTTATTTACCTCATCCAACACCACTGCTCTTTCTGAGAAGCTATTTATTTCACACTTCACAGTTTGTCCCATTCTTTCTGGTGTTCAACATGAGCAGCAGGAATCTGACCTCTGCTGAGACACTTGTTTCACCTAGTGAGGAAATGCACATATTACTGAGAAAACAGCATGATATGGGTTATGTATTTTAAAGATTTTCTTCCACACTGGTGTTTCATATTCATATTCTTTTAACCTTTCAGGATTAGCAATGCCTTTGAAGAAAGAGAGAATATAATCTAGTTCATGTTCATCAAATTTCACAGTCTCTGATCTTTCTTTTATACCCACATTCTCAAGTTTTACAACTACTGTTTTTAAGACTTACCCTTTTCTGCTTCTATTTCAAAGTGAGAAGCATGCTTTCATTTTTCACTTTTCTGTTTCCTATGTACTTCACAAAAATAATCCTATTTTCTTGCACACAGTCATCTATATTCCNATGCTTTCATTTTTCACTTTTCTGTTTCCTATGTACTTCACAAAAATAATCCTATTTTCTTGCACACAGTCATCTATATTCCACCTAGTTCCAGTACAGAACGCTTACCCATATCCTCTGTATATCACTTTGACTGTTCTTGAGTTTCTATGTTCTCTCTCTTTTTCAATATTTAATATCATTAGTTGTTCATAACTCTGTAGAGCTCAAAAGAACTTTAAGAAACAACTATGTAGTTTACCATGACTTAAAAGAAGAACTAACTGTGGACAGACAAAATAGAGAGAATAAGGAAAATAATCTATATGGACATATAAATAATAGTGAAAGTATAGTAACTCATTAAGTAGGCCCAAAAATTCTAGCAATGTGAAGTGCATTATTTGTCCAAAATAATTTAGAATAATAACTTTTTCTCTCCTTAGCCTTGGCATACGGTAAAGTTTGCCCAAGTTCTAAAGAATGTCCTTACTCAGCTATAATTTATTTGGAAGAAGAGCTCTTTATGATATTTCATGAAAATCACAGTTTCAGTCTGAGAACAAATGCGCCCGTACTCATTTCCTCTATTCCTGAATTTTAGTACCTTCATAACAGTTATGCATGTACTATTTCTACCTTTCCATCAGCCAAAAGCCAATTTGATTTGTTAAAAACAACAACAACAAAAGGAACCAGCGACAGCTGTGAAAAGACATCCTTTCCCTCTGAATTTTTATATGTAATTCACCTATTAAAAATCAAGTGATAAACTTCAGTTTAAAGAAGCGTTCTTATTTTCTCCTCGATATTTCTGAGATTCTAAAATATTTGTTTGCTTGAATAATGAATTGTTGCAACTTAATTATATGTTACATGTTAAATTTGAACTTAAATGTTCAGAACCGCCTTACATATATTATATTATGTCTATATTAGTATAAATATCCTCCACGAGAGGAAATTGTGAAAATGCAAAAAAAAAAAAAAGTATTTTACATCATGACAATATGATGCTATTGCTTCTGATGGGAAAGCTGTACAAAAGATGAAAAGTTTTGTTAGAGATTTGTGAAGAGAACTTATAATAATAGTTGATTGGAACATATGTATTTATTTTTCAAAGTGAAAGAAGTCAAATAAATTAAGAAGCTGAAAATATATGTTTCTTGGAAACAGGGAGACATGAATTGTGGGAAACATATCTATCCTCCAATTACTTCTGATGTATCGTTAACTTAATTTATTATATTCTCTTTATTCACTTGATGAAGAGAGAACCTTGTATTTTCAGAATTCAGTATTGATATCTGGTCTGCTACTGACCTGTAGCTACTACTTGAGTTTCAAAAAATTAAAAACACATTTAGGCATTTGTGAACTTCATAGGCAATAGCTTCCTAAGGAAATGTCTACTTGGTAATTGAGTATGCATTTTATGCAGCCACATTCAGGAGGTGAGGAGAAGGCCACTGCAGAATTCTTATAATGATAAAAATGACATGAAAACAATCCTTGAAAAATAACATTGGATGAAAGGAATAAGGATGAAAAAGAAATCACCATAAAAATAATCCTTAATACATTTAAGACAGATAAAATATCTGCAATTCTAATGAGTAAAATATGCTAATTTATTTGATATTACTGTGTGGTTTTAGTTATTCTTCTACAGAAAATATTACCTAATCTTACTTATTACTTAGTTAATATTACCTAAAAATACTACCTAAAATTACTTAAAACATTTTGAATCCATATGGCTAAGGTAATTTGTTGTTTTTCCAAATACAAAAAGGCTTCACCTCCAAAAAAGAAAAATGATTCTTGCTACCAATTTTCAGCTATTACACTACCTAAAGCCTATGATTATTTGCATTTTGACAATAACATTTCCTTATGAGAGTAAACTTTTATTTCAAAAAATACGACTGTGCTCTCTAAATTTTATAATCATAATAAAGGACTTGTGCAAAGCAACAGAGTACATATGCATAGAAATCCACTGTACTTATGATGAGAGTCATATTATAATTGCAAAAAAATATTTTAAATCAGTTTTTCCAGAAATTACTCATAGAAAGGGCAATAAGGCATTAGTAAAGTGAATTAAATCTTATGCACATCTAGCCTCTATTCTCCTTTCCAAACTGGGGTCTAACCTCAAGGTTGTGTCTAACATCAGTACAAATGCAGTGTACCCAATCATCTTTTTATCATCAATTTCCTATCTGGATCTAGTATCATAAAATCATAGAATGGTTTGGGTTGCAAGGGACATTTAAGATCACCTAGTTCCAATCCCCCTGCTATAGGAAATACGTGATTTGAAATTGTGAATTACATCCAGCTCTCTCTGTTTAAATGTGCAATTGTGTGACACAGTTTTACTTCAGACTGGAAGAGGGATCCTTTGGAACCATGTATTTTGGTTTGATTCAACTGGAAATTTAGTCATGTAATGCTTTATGAGATGCCCTAGAGCATCCCATCACCCATCCAATTTTCAATCTAGCAAGACATGTTTCCCATAGACTTTGTGTGGTACCTGTCAGATACACGGCAATGTCACAAGTTCCCTTTATCATCTCAAACAGCACTATGCACCTACATTTGGGCATAGAAACATTGATCTCAAACCTTGTCAGTGTTTGACTGTGACTGTATAATCAATTCCTTATTTACTGAAAAATTCTGACCTAATTAAACCAATGATTCCTTACTGTACAAACAATCTTTTAAAAGTCAAAGAAGTAGGTTACCATTCAGTGCAAAACTAGGACTTAATCCCCTATTTAATATCCTCTGACTTAAATAACAAATAACAACAGCAACAAAAGTTTAAATGAAGAAAGTAAATTTTGTGATGCATAATTCCCACTTTTTACTCACTGTGAAGCTCATAAGGCTCATTGGATTACCAAGTCATAATCAGGAAACTAAAAAGTGTACTTTATATTTAGTTATGGATTATATTTATGGTAGTTGTACTTGATTGTATCCTAATGGTTAACAATTCTTAATAAACATTTACGAAAATATCAGAATACTTAAGCTGTATAGAATATTAATAAAAATGATCCTGAGCACACTAAGCTCAAATACCATATTTCCCATTACCTCATCTGCTCTGTAAATGAAGGAATTGTTATTAGCAATGAGCTAAGAAAGAACTTAAAAAATGATTTGGAGCATGAGAAGAAAAATAAACTTAAAAAAGAGAAAATTTTGTTTCTGAATCTTTCTCTCATGTGTTGTTTGGCACTACAAATACTCAAACAGCACAGGAAATTCAGTATTTATTCCTTTAGCTTGATTTTTCAGAGAAATAAAAGTTATGCTGTCACATCTCTGTACATGTAGTTATTTGTTAATTATTAGTAGATTGAAATCATTCAAGTCAAAAATATTTGGAGTATATTTCTAACCTCTCCTCTAAATCTGATGAGAACACTTGGCCTTTTATCAGTAGATATGAAAGTGCATTACTGGGAGGTTGATATTGTTTCTATAGTATCAAAGATCAGAACTAGAGAGGTCATTTAACCCAACCTGTAGGTCCAAGGAAGAATCAACTCTAAAAAACTCACTCAAGACACATATTAATCTGATCTATCCTAAAAAGTTTTTAGTAACGGTGAGTATATACCTTCCCAGACAAGCTACTGCAGACCTACCATCAAAATTATTTTCAAGTGTCTCCGAGTCTCTTAGACGAACTCCAATTTTTTTACTTCTTATTCTGTCCTCAGTTAAAAATATATACATATATATATTTAGTTACCTCTTGTAGCTTTTCATTATACATTGGAATACTCATGATTTCTCACCTCAATTTAAGAAAAATACATAATTTCATTTATTTTTTTTTTTTCATGATGTTTCCCATTGTTTGTCTCTGATACTGTCCTCCAGACTGCCTCCAAAAGGAAAAAATCTCTCTCTAAGCACAGCTTCTTGAACTATGGTCCCAACACTGATGGATGGAATAAGCAGAATATTTGTTATGCTTTACAAATATTTATTCTGTTCAAAAGTTTCTACACAAGAGCTATTTATTTAGCAGAGTCACATACTTAGTTTGCAATCATACATAGACCTTTTGCTGGTTCGCTTTAAGGGCAGCTGAAAATGAGAACCTTTTAAGGCACACATTTGATACTCTCTGTCACTATGCGTGTGACAGTGTGTCTGTGACATAGTATAGGCTTAATCATAGAGTTATTCTTTCTTTCCCCCACATTAATTGGAGGAAGACTGTTGTTGCTTTTGTTTGTTTATTTTTAATTCAAAAATGATCATAAATTAAATCACTGGAGTGTGCTGTAGAAATCAGACTCTCTGAAGTCAAACAACATTTATCTTAAAACATAGGTTCTAAGATTTTTTCCAAGCTTTACATATATATGATATAGAATGCATATATAACATATATATAAGATGTAATTATATATGTATATATATGAAAGGAGTAACCACTGTCATAATTTTTAATTTGTCAGACAATATAACTTGTATTTACTTTTTGTCCTTTTATTTTTAGAGTCCATGTTATGTACTGCAGAAAAAAAATATATATATATGTCATTAAAATCTACTGGTTATCAGTAACACATATTCTTTAATGAAAAATGAAAATGGAAGATGAATAAACAGCTGAGTAAGTTTCTCTTCACTTCCCTTATAGCTCATAAATAGCAAGTCCTTTGATAGTGCCCTAAGTTTGCTCTTTGGAGGTGCTTCTCCTTCAATTAGGGCATCCTAAGAGGTAAAACAATTCTCTCTATTCATGTGTGCTCTAGCTGACAGGGACACAGGTCTGCATGAATTAATGACATTCACCAAAGTAGAAAAATGTAATTTCTGACATATTCTTTCAGAGTAGGATTTTGACATTGTTCCAAATGTACCATAATTACTTATTGGCTCTCCTTCTCCCACAAATGATGAAACTCATAATGAAGATATAACTAATTGCAATAAGGAGATATTCATTGTGTAACAACATTATAATGGAGAAGTAATTAAGATTATCTGTCAAAGAATGCATTCTGTTCTTGAGTTTTTTTCTTGAAGTTTAAATTTTTATGCTCCTTCCACAAAGTTTTAAAGCTTTTTCTTTGCAGTCTCAGAGTTCTGATGCTTTTTGCATTCATTTTCCTTTATTTTTTATTTTTTAATGCTGAGATTCTCTTATTTCCAAGAGATAGACCTATAATAAAACAAGAATTATTAATATTACCACTTTATAGAAAAAAGATTATATCTCAGATCTGGAAAATAACCTGGAAAGTATGGAAGAAGTTTTGGAACGAGTATTAATTGGAACAATATAAAATATTATCATCATCCACCAGCTTTGCCCGGACTAAGGCTTTAAACCATTATAACCTTATGATTAGTCTTTGCATTTAGTCCATGCACTGATGAGGCAGAAGAGTGAAAATGATCATACTCATACAGATATACACAGAAGTGTCTTTTTTTCCTCAGATGATTTGTACTCATCAGGGATGAGCCAGCCTCTCATAATTTTACAGCAATACTTTTTCTCCCACCACCATTTTTATTGACTGAAATATTGTCATTCTGTTTTAATTTCTCATGATTACTGCTGACATGATGTTTTTATACACATCTATTAAAAGATTTAAATAATCTCCATTTTATTTGGTACTAACAAAATGTGTTCTTAAAGGTGTTTTGGTCAATGCAGATGCACTCTCTTCTGTAAGTATCGCGTCCTGGAAATTCATAGTAACAAATAAAATTTTATAGCAAGTCTCAACTTGATTCAATATTTTTTAACATTCTCATACAAAAACCCTCTGTTGTACTCTGTGTTAAGAAAAATACATCTTCATTTTACAGTTAGAATTGCTTTTAAGTCTGTTGAGATATAAATGTTTTCTTGTTTACTGAGAAGTATCCAGATTCATGCATTTAAAATCACTCCCATGTTTCTCACTTGAAAATGCGTTGAATCTTACAAGTTTAATTTGAATCTGTAAGTCTCTTAAAACTCAAAGCTCTCTGTTCCAGCCTGTGGACTTGGACATTTAATCTTGTCTCATATTTCCTGTCTGCAAATCTTTTTTCTCCCTCAAAAGATAGAGAACGTCTTTCTTTGAATAAAACCCTTAATGCTTGTTGTATCTTTCTAGATACTGCATGCCAAATTTGATGGCAGTTACAATCTTTTTTGAAAATATGTGTTTTCAATTCACAGCATATTCAAAAATTTTATTTGAGAGAACAGAGGTTTAACTTTTCAAATGTTTCTCAGAGTTTAACCTTAAAACAGAGTTAGACCAAGTTTGTTTAACAGACTGCTGGCCCTGCCTCCGTCAGGGGCTTACTCATTGTCATAGAATTACATTTTTCATATGGAATTTATATCTTTCCAAAAGATTAAAACCAGATCTACATGCAGCTCATTGATAATGGAGTCAATTAAAAATATTAATTATAAATATTATGTGCTGCTTGCAGTTCACTGACATTCAGCAGTGTTACTAAATGGCTGGCATACATTGCCTAGAATTCTCACTTCCACACACCAGCAGCACTGGTTTCTCCTCTAAGGCTGGGGGTATTGAAGTTTAGTGATTTGAGTATATGTTGTGAAATAAAATAAAGTGAATAAAAAATATCTGTCAGAAAATCAGAATATGTAATTTTACCATCATACAGAATCAGGATCAAATATTCTGTAGGTATCATAGTTTGTTAGCTTTGACAGAAGAATAAAGTCAGTGTTTCTCTTACTTGCTGTGTTGTTTAGATTATACTAATATGTTTTCTGTACAACAGTCTGCGAAACTTCAATATTCATGTGCCTTCTGATCATTCCTCAATAGCACCTTGGGTGGCTCATTAGAGGAATTTGGGACCAAATATTAATTATATATTCAAGCAACTGAATGATTTTGTGTTTTTTACAAAGAGTAGTGATTTTTCATTTTAGCTTGAGTTAAATTTATAGCTTTGTGAACTAATAGAAGTGTAGTAAGGCTACACTGGTTTCTCAGTGTAGTTGCATTTTAAGCAAAGAAATTGCATGATAATTTCTTGTTAGAGCAGAGATCATAAGCTACTAGTTTTTGAAGTAAACCTTCTAGATAAACAAGTATGAATTATATTATTTAGGATGAAAAGAACAAAGGGAAAAAAGTGCTACTTCGATTTCCTGATAAACTATGGAGTTGGGTTTTTTTTTTGTTTTTTTTTTTTCATTTTATTCACTCAATTTTTTTCCTTTAAGGTTCTTTCTTTATGGTAGAATTTTTACACTTTGGGCTTCAGTAAATGTCTCTGTTTAAACTGAAGGTGAGATGTGTAATTTTCCTCCATAAGCTAGAGTTCAGCAAAAGATTGTAGAGGCTTCCCTAGAGAAGCAGGTACTTATAGGCTTAAAGATGAAGAAGAAGAAAAAAATAAACTCACTATTTTAATTTTAGTTTTTCAAATGTGATAAAATAAGTTGATCAAGAACAATCTTATTTGAACAGGGTATTTAATCATTCTGTACCATTGCAGCTTAAAGCATAAATCTTTTATGAAATAAATTAAAAACAAATATGAACAGAATTAATATCCTCTTTTCCATGTTCAGTATTTGTCAGGTAAAAATATAAGTAGTAATAAAGATAGTGTAATAAAAAAAAATAGATGTTTGCACACATATAGCTCTCACTGAGGTTAGAAATCTAAAAATTATATACATCAAACTGAAAAAATGGATAATCTTATAATGATCTTACTGTTAAGTTAAACAAGTGCATTACTAATATATTTCCCTGTCACAGCCACATAATTGTTTTTATTATATGATTCATATTAATGTGATATCCTCTTATCTCTGTTTCAGATATATATTTTATTTTTTCTTGTTTACTTTGAGAAAGCTTCAGGGAGAAGAAACTTTTCCCCTCCAAATAATCATGTTTATTTTTGTTTTGAACGTGTTTGTCTTGATGTTGTCAATGCAATATTATTTCGGTGTCATTTTTCACTGGAATATATGTGAACTATTTAAAAACAGCGATTTACTGTAGTCTGCTCAAAACAGCACTGTGAATATGCTAATGAGTACTGAGCTTGGATTTTGTATAAACAACTCATACAACATGCTCATTTTATTTATATTTTTGTGTCTAATCATAGAATCACCCAGAAGATGGAACTTGAAAATACTTCTTGGATCATCTGTTTCAATCCTCTTGCACATAGGATTTTTTTTTTCACTGCTGGTCTGTCATATGGAGATGTTTCTATGTGTGTGAACACAGAAGAAAACGCACACATATACACACATACATAGACAGTTGAAAGTTTCATCACCATAACTATGCTCAATACAGTCCAGACCTTCCTTAATGTAGAAGGCTACCCTTCCTCTTCTTCCAGTCTCTTTGGATGAGCCTGTAGCCATCCAACACAGCATTTCAGTTATGCAAGCTTATCACGTTTCACAGAGGGCTATGATATTGTAGCCTGAAAAAGGGTTGAAAATTCCTGTTTCTACAGCTTTATTTCCCATGCTATGCACATTTAGGTAGAGAAATTTAATCCTAATGGTATCTCAGGATTTGAGGGGATTCTCTTTCTCCTGCTGATCTTTACTGTTACAAGTTTCCATTCCTTTGAATTATTGGCCTTGAGAAATTCTGATTTCTATGTTAAATATACTTGTCATATAATTGTATGATTTTATTTTTTTTAATTTTTAAATCTAAACTTTGGAAATAATAGAAGTTACATTTTTGATAGCAGTATCAGGAGGATAGACCAGTCAAAACTGATTGTTGAGTCCAAAAAACAGTGTTTAACCTAACAAAGGCTACTTGGAGAAACTGATCTTTGTCTCTTATTGGTTCATGGTTTTATCTCAAGATTGAAGGCAAAGATATCAACCAAAATTAAAGAACCATTGAATCATACAATGGTTGAAGATGGACGGGACTACTGGAGACCCTCTAGTTCAATCCACCTGCTCCAGTAGTGGCACCTAAACAGGTCACTCAAGATGGCTTTTGAATATCTCCAGGCTTAGAGAACTCATGATCTCTCCAGACAGCCCATGCCAGTGCACCATCATCTGCACAGAACAGAACTGCTTCCCGATCTTCAGAGGTAACTTACTGCATTGTAGTTTGTGCCCATTTCTTCCTGTCCTGGTACAGGGCATTATTGAAAAGAGGTTGTCTCTACCTTCTTTGCACCCTCCCTCCATGTGTTTATACTTACTGGTAACACACTTTCAGCCTTCTCAGTCTGAACAGTTCCAGATCTCTCAGCTTCTTATCATAGAATTGATGCTCCAGTCCCTTCATCATTAT
This sequence comes from Odontophorus gujanensis, assembly GCA_013399175.1. Taxonomy (NCBI): domain Eukaryota; kingdom Metazoa; phylum Chordata; class Aves; order Galliformes; family Odontophoridae; genus Odontophorus; species Odontophorus gujanensis. The sequence continues at coordinate 27,600 of VXAB01001555.1, read as the reverse complement.
CATGGCATTTCGGTAGATTTTCTCCAGTAGTTCTATGTGTCTCCTTAAATGGGGAGTCCACGACTGAATTCAGTTCTAATGGAGTGATGAGCAGAGGGAAAGTTTACCTCCCTTGATCTGCTGGCAAGGTTGTTTCAAAAGCAAAATGAAATTATTTCTTTCTTCTATAACTCAGCAAATGTCATGCAGGTAGTGAACAACACCCTCAAAGTGTTTCATTTCATGTGTGAGGTTTCTTTTAATTCAAAATGTACCATTTGATCAAATTTCAAAATGACATTGTAAGTCTCTTTTTTTTCCCACTTAGATAATATAATTAAACCATTCATTTATGCTATGTTTCTGGGGAACTAGGCCACATTTGCTTTTGATGTACTAAGAAAGAAGAATTGTCAAAAAATATTACCCCAGGAAGTAAAGTATGAAGATTATTCTTTTTCAGGTAACAAATAAACTATATTCTAAAAGCACAACAAACTTTGAGAGACTCAGGTTTATAATGGTCCATGTGCACTACGAGTTGCAAGTGGATGAAGTGTATTTAGCAAAAATCACATTTTGTAAAATATAAAGGGAAAAATGCTAATGCCTACTCAGAGGTACACCCTTTTGCTTTTGCTAAAGACTGTAGAAGTTGGTACATCTAACACCCGATGAATCATTTCCTGCCTCTATAATGACACACTGTCAAAATCATTGGTTCTCTTCAAGACCTGTATTTGTTTGGAATATAGGCAAAGTAACACCTTCTTAGATACATCTGACTTAATTTTGCTAAAAAAAAAAAAAAAAAAAAAATAAGAGAGAGAGAGAGAGAGAGAGAGAGAGCATGAGCTTCATGCAGGTACCTACATTCCTTTCTGGTTTTTTTTTGGGTTTTTTTTGCCCAATTACATTTACTGTAGACATCTGAGCTGCCTGACAGGAAATTGTACCCAAATGTAATCGAAGAATATGGGCTCTGCTGTTTAAAATTGTATTTATTTATCAGTTTAATTGTTATATCTAATTTTGGAGTCTTTTGTTTTCTAGATTTTTCATATAATTATCTAGAGACGAATATGTTCATTTCTCATTTCTTAAGCCTTAAAATTAAATTTTGTCCCATTAAAGCAAATAAAACAGTTTGTGATTTTTTTAATATACATTTACTTGTATGATTTTTAATTGAAATTAGAGTTTTAATTTTGAAGAAATTACTAGGAAACAAAAAATAAAGAAAAAAATTATACAGGGCTCAGTAGTCATCTCTGATGAAAAATAAATTCACACTCTTTTCAATCTCTTAATTAATGCATTGGGAGAGGGTAGAGGAAATATATTTTAATTGATTTTGACTCATAAGGGTCTGATATGAGAAGTTCTATGAATCCAATTGAAGAAAAAAATGACATCGGTGTTGGACCATACTCAAGATGAATGCTCTGGTCAGTTGTTCATATAAAACAAGATGATCTCATTCTTTTCATCAAAAACAAATTTCTAAAAATCAATAAGATCTTTGAAATAATGAGATTTTGGTTTCATTACAAATACTGTGATATTTTATATCTTTATATTTGAATGTACTATTCTACCTCTTTAGAGGACATAAATCAATTTTTTTTCTGAACACCGTGGAAGAACATCCCTCTTCAAGCTGCAGTCATGTTAATTTCTGAGTGAACAAAAGGAAGATTTATTAGAGTTCTACAGAAAAATAAATAAATAAATAGCTGAATGACATCTATGAATAGGACAGAAACTTCTCCTATACAGCCTAATACCTTCTGTAACTGAGCCTCTACTTGGTTTATCTCATTATCAAAGATTTAATGACAACAGTTGAATGAGTACAAACATTATTGTAATAAAACCTTTCTTTCCAGTTGTCCTCAATCTCTTGATAAAGTGGCAAAGACGGAAGGCTAAAATTAGCCCTGGTAACAAGGTGTGGGGTGTGTCTGACACACCAGAGGATGGGATGCCATTCAGAGGGACCTAGTTAGGCTTGAGCAGCGAGCCCATGAGAACCTCACAAGTTTCACCGAATCCAAATGCAAAATCTTGCACCTGGATTGAGGCAACTCCAACTACCAGTTCAAGCTAGAGGATTAAATAATTGAACACAGCCCTGCTGAAAGGGACCTGGGGATACTGGTGTAGGGCAAGATGGCAATGCGTTAGCAATGTGTCCTTGGAAAGCCAACTGTGTTTGAGTCTTCTTTAAAAGAAGTGTGCCCAGTAGGTCAAGGGAGGTGATCCTGCCCCTCTACTCTGTGCTGGTGAGACTTCATTTGGAGTTCTGGGTCCAGATGTGGAGTCCTCAGTACAGTAGAACATAGACCTGTTGGAGCACATCCAGAGGAGGGCTACAAAAATAGCCCAAAGGATAGAACACCTATCCTAGAAAGACAGGCTGAGAGTGCTGGGGCTGCTCCGTCTGGAGAAAAGAAGGCTCCAAAATAACCTAACAGTGGCCTTTCAGTATATAAAGGGGAGCTACGTGAAAGAAGGAGATAGGTCCTTTTCAGGTCTCTGGTGATAAGTACAAGGGGAAATGGTTTCAAACTTAAAAAGGGTATCATAAAATCATAGAATCATAGGGGTGGGAAGGGACCTCAAGAGATCATCGAGTCCAACCTCCCTGCCAAAGCAGGTTCCCTACACCAGGCAGATTTAGGATGGATGTTAAGAAAAAGTCTTTTACAGTGAGAGTGATGAGGCACTGGAGCATGCTGCCCAAATAGGTGGTGGATGCATATCCCAGCTGACGTTCATGGCCAGGCTGCCTGGGGCTCTGAGCAACCAAATCTAGCTGTAGATGACCCTATTCATTGCAGAGGAGTGTTCCTGTTCATTTGCAGAAGTCGATGACCTTTAAAAGTCCCTTTTAAACTCAAATGTTTCTGTGATTCTATGATTTTCTCTCTCCTCCCTTTTTCTCCCAAACTTACCTCCCCTTTCCTAACAATAAGGAATTATCAAACCAGAAGAGACTGTGTGGAAATTTTAGGAAATTTCCATCAAGAGAGTTCTAGAAGTCCTGATTAGATAAATGTAATCTAGGTACAGATAAATTTGCCCAAAATAGAGCACGGACTAAATAAACTTCTAAGGTCCATTTCAGCCTTACAGTTTTATGATAAAAAAATGGCAAAGAAGTTACTTTTCCTTACTTGTCAGTGATGTTTATTTTGTTTGTAATACAGACATGTTTCCAACCACAGCTGAAAATGTGCACTGTGCAACCACAGCTGCATAGACTTTCAGACTTCCAGCAGAGAAAACCAGATCTGTTATGTTAATCCATCCTTTCTTACTCTGGATAAAAATTGCCACTCTTTTTTTTATCTGTTACACTGATGAATAACTGCACTGGTATATATTTCAGTTGCTTGTCAGATTAGTTAGCAATGTTTTTACTGAACATTCATGAATCTAAGAACTGTCCTTGGTACTCAGTTTGCTAGTACACAGTCCAAATAAAATCACTGAGGATTGTCAGAGAGAAAGAATGTTCTTAGCTTCAAACATATATCTAAACATAGTTACGACATTGCTTTTGTAGAACAGCAGTCACTACTGCTGCTGCATTAATCCAAAAGTGTGTATGCAGAAGTGTGCTTTGCAAACCGATGGAAGGTGCACATTCGATCACACATCGCTAGTGATTATCTCTCCTTTAAGTTTCTCAACAAAATTGATAATGTTAAAATTGCGGAGTGAGCAAGGTTAAGTTAACAAGTTTTAAAACGAGGTATTTCCTAAGACAGAGAACTCTGAATATGTCATGGTAGCAGAGGAGCCAGCATATCAGGGTGATGGTAAATTCTGCCTGGGAGGAGAATTAGGATAAAGAAAAAGCAATAATAAGAACCTGAAGATGGCTGCAAGGAAACTTGAAAACTTGTATGTGCAAAACATAATGACATATAATCATATTACAACCCATATATTTCTTTCCCTACTCTGAACATTAGCGTTCTCCAATTCCCCAGTATTGTTCTTCCTCTTTGCTAAATCTGATATTTGTGCTGTCCTGAATCAGTCAAATTCACCATATTAGTAAAAACATATTATCCATGTTTCTGCTATTGTTCATTTTGGATTTATGTACCTTCATTTTCAGCTGTGAGGTGCAGATGAATTCATGATTGTATTATTGTTGAATTAACTGGCTATAGGAAAGCTTTTTTCAATTCATGTTTATATGTTCGTTTACTACTTTCTGAAGAAGGAAGGACCAAGTGCCTGCTTGTCTCACTGACTTTCTTAGTAAATCTGTACCAAATGGTCACTTCATTTATGTGGTACTATTTATGTATACATATACCAGCTGAAGAAGGTATATCAGGTTTATCACTGCTAAGCATAACTTTTTTCTTCCTGGACCTAATTCACAGCCTCTGAATCAACATCACAGTTGGGATTGAAAGACAGGACAAGGACACTTAATCCAGCTCTTGCATCAGAACATTAGTGGCAGCAAAGTGTGTCTACAGAAGTAGTTTCTTTAGCTAGAGTGAACTAACTTTGTATATCATAATAAAGAAGGAGTTCTCTATCTCATCTTTCTCTTGTTTTGTCTGCACAGTCCTTACTCATATCACCTTGAAGTTTAGCTTTTGTGAGTTACTTCATTTAAGTAGCTCAGCAAAAATGCTAAGAAAACTGTAGTTCTGTTGAAACTTATCAGATTTTAGCCAATCTGATATATAGAACTGGCTCAGCAAGGAGTCCTCCAAACCCTATAACATAAAGGGGGCAATGATGCAAACAAGAACATAGGAATTAATTATGAAATCTTCATTTTACTGGCAGAATGTTGTTTAGCCATTTTTGCTAACCATAGAAATGTATTGGAAGATTGGTGAAACTTCTCATCAACTGGGATGTGGGTCCCATCAAAGTAATTAGGTTTCCATTCTTACTTCAACTGTACCTGGACTCAACTTGTTGGATGCTTTGCCGTAGACTAGACTTTTCACCCTGTGCAAAACTCAACACATCACTAGATAAGTGGAAGCCACCTAAGACAAATAAGTGAAAGATGGAAATTTTTAGAGATAAGGCAGCTGGAAATCAGCACTAATTTTATGACACAACAGATTTTCTGTTTTTTTCTCCTGCCTCTAAAAACCTCAGATCTCACCGGTAGAATGGACTTATCACTTATCATGATTCTAATATGATGTAATTAGCATTCATTAAAATTCTAAATTAACTGTTTAATCTGGGAGCAAATGTAATTCAAAATCATGCAGTACATAATTTAAAACATGATATTTTATGTATTTGATATATGGAAGTATTGTTATTCAATAGTGTGCAATTTTATTTGTAGTAGATGCTCTAGTAATTATATTAGTGATATTTTTGGTTTTATGTTTTATTATTAATTTCATTCTCTAAACAATTTAAGGGTCACTGCAAATAAAATTCTCAGTGTGTATCACTATGATGACTGAAACTACTTACATCCAGTTGACTATCAGCTTTAAGTTCATTTGTTCATACAGCTGTACCCTTTCCTGTGTTCTCTCTTGTATTTATGTATTTCTGCACATGTTGTGCATGTAGGACTAGCAGGTTTTGATGTACATATGTCTTAGTATACAAAATAAGCTGGAATTTTCAGGATCTGAAACTCTCCAGCATTACTAAGTTGGTCTCTACAGAATACTACTGAATGCTTCTCTGTAGAGTACGTATCTATTCAAAGAAATTCACATTACTCTTGGATTCATGTCATTTTGTTCTAATGATATATGACAATGAAAAATGAAGATGCGTTTGCTGTGCTGGGAACTCTCCTCATCTTTTAACCTTATTGTCTGTAGTTTCTTGTAGAACAATATTAAGCAAGCCCAGCCCTGTGTGGCACAAGCTTTTCATTTTTTCTTTATTTTGGAATAAAACGTTTTCCTACCACTGTGATAAACTCCATAATTGATAATGAACTTGATCAGATGTTTTTTTCCCTCATATAATTGGATATAATCTCATAAGGCATATAAATTATGGGGAACTTTGGTGATTCATTACATTTGATTTCTAAATGCATAATGAAATTGTTCTGAAATCCAACAGTGCTAAGAACTAAAGAAACTTCATGCAATTACAGTCTGTATTCACGATTGTGTGTCATGCATGCAAGAAAGATAATGAGATAGATTTTGAATAACGAAAATCAAATTAGTGTGACTTCCTGTTGGAATTCTGCCTAATATGTGTGAAAATAGCAGCCTAAATCATAGCCTTCATGCAAATATAGAAGTGAGTATATTATAAACAAATTTTCACATTGTGTGGTACACAAATATAGCACAAATATCCACGTAAAATCAAATACATTATATCTAAATTTGCACACACATTCACATGTACAACTGTAGGAAACAGTTTCAGGCACATTCCAACATCTGTGTGTATCTACTTGTCTGTATGTTTGTAATTATTTATGTCTAGATTACTAAATTGCAAATAAATATATAAGGGTGGAGTATTGCCTGCACAAATTGGAAAATTCATCAGTAGATTAAGAGCATCCAAGATGAAAATAATTCTTTTTGTGGCAGTAATAATGCTGCAATAACTATGACAATAAATATATTGTATCTTTATTTTATCTTTGTGTAGCCACATAAATTTCCAGTGCAATATTTAAAATTACTACATGCATTTGGTATGCTTGCATTTTGTTAATATTGTAACTTCTGTTGATAAAATACAATAATTTTTACACTATGGTATCATTGTAATGATACAGTAATGTTATTTGACTACAATAAACTTAAGTATAAAAAATAGGTGGGTATGACTTGCAGGGACTAGCAAAATATCTGACATTATTTGCTTGGATAGCAATACTTAGGTTACTTTCACTCAACTTAATGCTGTCTGAAGAAATATAAACAAAGGCTTATGAAGAATGGCAAAAGTGAATTTCCTGGAAGGCTTTTACTAGAAGAAGCAAGAGAGCTCTGTGATGTTTTGTTTTGTTTTTTGTTTGTTTGTTTTTAATGTCCAATCTTTAATGATCTCAAAGAACAAAGAGAATATTCATGGAATTAACGGATAATCAGTCTGGGTTTACAAGGAAAGAAATACTGAGCACAACAGAAACAGAGATATAACGAAGAGATGAAATGTTAGAAATATGGCAGTAAGTAGCAAAATGAAGTATGACACAAAAATAACACAAGTCAACATATATACAGACAGACTGAAATAAGGTCACTTCTGAATTAGCTGTCATCATGCTGGATGCTACCAGACAGTTTTGAGACAATGTGAAATATGACAGAAGTTGACCAGAGGAAGTTTTTATGCAGAGGGATGTTTTTTCCACAGAAGGAAGAAAAAATGTACCAGTACTGAGGACGTGCTCATGATGTGGCCACAGAAGTTGTCTTACAATAGGAATCCGCACATGCAGAATATAACAATGAACACTGTATGCTGGTGTTTTTCAATAGCAGCACAGAACTCCGTCCCATCTACGAAGCTACATATCCACTACTGTTCTGAACTATTTATGAAACAATACCTTATTCAGAGTAGGGACTGCATTACTGCAGAAACTCTGAGTGCAAAAATGTTTCCCAGATGTTCTCATACTATCACTATGGCTTTGTGTGGTTTCTTGCTTACACATTATCACAGCGTTAACTAAAGGTAGACTTGACGCTATAAAGCCCTATCAAATAAACCTGTAGATGACCGAAGTTCATTAATATTTCTTTTAATGTTCACCGTGTATGCCTTCAAATATTCTTCTTTTTTTTTTTTTAACTTGTACTTACTAGGTATCAAAAAGCTTTTTGATTTTGAGTAGATTAATAATCAGTTTTTCTTGTACAATACAATTTCTAAGGGTTAAAAACTGTTTCTGTTTGATATTAAGATTAAATCAAAACCTTTTGAAATTGAAATTACAGTGGATAAAATAAAGAGAGAAAATGTGGGATGCTGGAGGATCATTGGTAGAGTTATTTGGGCCATGAAAAATATTTTCAAGTTCCTTTGTTGCTTGATATAACTTTCGAGATGTGTGTAACTGGGCTTCTCTGAAAGTAATAACTTCTATTTTATTATTTTTGCCCACATTGTCAGACATGGATATTGGTGGTATAATAAAAAAATGTTAAACCATCCTACCAATTTCTGTTTTGTTGCCACACAACAAATGGCAGCAGAGGGGAAGTCTGACAAAATGGCATCTGACATAGGTTATGAAACAAAGCTGTGTGATTGAATTCCTCCATGTGAGAAAGAAGACACCCTTTGGCATTCATCAATGCTTGCTGAATGTTTACGGAGATGGAACGGTGGCTGTGAGCACTGTGAGGCAGTAACAGTTGATCACCTCCCCTGGTATAGATGTTTAAAATTGTGACATGCAGACTCTTGTTCATTACTGCTGGAAATGCATAGCTAATGATGGTAACTATACTGAAAACTAGTTTTGTAGCTGAGAATTTGCTCTATCTAACAATGTTATTGTGCTCTATCGTAGCTTTCATGAAAATAAATAGGAGGCATCTATTTTGGAGCCACCAGCATATATCTCTCTTTACTGGTCTTCTTTGAGATGGATTTCTCTCTTGCTGGACATCTTCATGACATCACAAATAAGAGACTAGCTAAGTTTAAAGTGTAGCAAAAAGTGTACTCTGTTAGACTAACATTGATCTAGGCCAGAAATTCACACAAAATTTTGCTCATGCTTCTCTCCTGCACATCCATTCATTTTATTTGTCTTTCAGAGAAGCCCTTCCCAAAATGCTTTGGACACATAAATCTGATGGATATCCTGGGGCATCTAAGCTGCCACTAGATGTCCAATGTTAGACAAATTACTTACTCTGTTACACACCAGAGAAGCAGCCTAAACACTGCGCTAAAGTCTTCTAAAACATAGCACTAATTTGGATTGCAATTGCAACCTGGAACTCTATTTTGGAGATGTCTAACTTTTTTCACTCAAAATACATAAAAACTAGTGAACAACTACCCAAATATGTATAATTAATGTTTCTGAAAAAAGAAAGAAAAAAATTCCTCCCTGATATCTGAGGGAAAAACAAAGGTAAACAAATCAATGAAATTTTTTCATAGCTTTCAGATCTCTTCTGTGCTCCTATTCACTACACCATCCACAACAGGAAAAAATGTCATCTACTGTAGTTTAATAAGTAACACTTAAATGTATGAGCTACTGCAATTGCCTAGAAAATGCTGTCAGGCTTTTCATTTCTTCTGTTTCCCTTTGTCCAGGGAAAAAGGTTTATTTGAAGAAATTGTTGACAAATAACCATAAAATTATGGTAGGTGATGCTTCACAAATGTTCAATACATTTTCCCAGTACCCCAAACTTCATCTGTTTTGTCTCCACACAGATATGATCATAAACCAAATCCCAGTAAAGAACAGTGAAGATCACATTAAAACTGACAGGAAAAAATCACGTCATCCTGCAGTCTCAGGCCTGTAGGAATAGTCTACTGTTTTGTAGAGTTCTAGAAATACTAAAATTCATATAGGTTGCGTCCCGATTCAATATACTTATTTATATATCATTTTATGAGAGTCTTTTTGTTAGATGATTTTTATTAATATTCATTCTCTGTAATCTGGTATTTGAAGAAATATTGGAGTGACTTATTGCAGGCACCCTAGGAATGACCCACAGCAATACACCGTGCTGAAAGTTGTTGTCATAGTTCTTTATTTCTGTAAAACAAGTGCCCATAAGCTGCATAAACACGTATGAATAAGTTGCAAAAAAAGACAAAACTCTGTTTGGCATAAATCGAAATTTCACCTCGAAAATGCAGGAAGCTATCTTCTTGTTCTTCTCTGGAATTGAATCTGAGGAACTGTACCATACTTCAAGGTTTCCTTTAGAGCGTCATACTTTAAGAGTTTGGTTCTATTAAGTCAGCTAATGTAACCAATAAGATTTGAAAATTATATCTAGGAAGGATTGAGAGGTCAGGAATTGTTTATTTGGGGAAGACTAATTAAGGATAAGAGCACAAGATTCTGGAATGTAAGCTCTACAACAAAACAAGAGTATTACATCTAGATTGCCAGGACAAAGGAAAATATTTAAATTTATAAAAAATGAGTTTTAGAACAGTCCACAGAAAAAGAAATTCCGAACATAAAGTTAGCTAAGCAATAGAAAGTGTCATTTGGGGTATTTCTGGATTATTTTCAGATGCATTACCACTCCTTCCAGCCCATTTTACCACTGACCTGTGAAAAAAAAAGTGCTGACATATTTTCCAAAGGGTATTATAGATGTACTGTTTAAAACACAAACTATTGTGATAGTTTGAGGGAGAAGGTAGAATGAGAAATATGTTTTAAAAATTATTCCAGAACTTTTCCATGAAACATAGTTTTGGAACTTGTCATGGAAGAGGAATACGGACTGTATTACATGTACCAAACTAATTTTTGTTCTCGTTCAAGGTCTTGCCAACCTTCATATAGACATTAGGTATTATGATACCACCTTCCAGGAATGGATTTATAGCCTGCACAACCTCAACCTATGTCCTGGGTTGCAGATCCTGAAGTAACAGAAATTATTATATCATCAAATCTAACTAGAAATGACTCTGAAAATAAGTAAAAATGTCTTATAAAAATGGCTTTAAATCAACTTCTTCATAACAAGACATTATTTATTTTTCGGTTCATAATTTCAAAGCATGCTCTTGCCATTCATCCACTGTGGTCAGCACTACATTACGGCATTTGATACATCCATTCTTCAAACAAACAAAAAAAAGTGAGAGGATTTCAGAATTATCACTAGTAAAAGTAACAAATATCTTTTGTAGATATGACCTTGATTGAACATTTTTAGGTTAGATAGTTGTCAACGGTTTACAGTCTGGTTCAGCCCAGTTCCATGATGATTGGAGCAGGGGTCTCACAGACCCACACCCCAGGAAAGGGGAATGGGGAAAGGAAAAAAGGAAAAGGGAGATGTGCTTAAAAGCAAAACAGTAGCAATGATCTGAGGAGGAAAGATAATTTACTAAATAAGATATCAAAATGCAAAAATAACACAATATAATACAATATAATTGGAATTGAAGCTAAAAAAAAAAAGCAAACAAATAAAATGAGAGAGTGTCCAAAAAACCAAAGGCCTTATACTAAACACTGAAGGCGAGACGCTTAGCAAGCATCTGCTGCTGGGTAGATCCAGAAGGGAAAGAGCCTGTTTCTAGTGACACATGAACAGTTTTTACCTTTCCCTCTGAGTGGAAAATGGAAAAAACGCAAAACAATGCAAAGTCCTGCAGGGTACGTAGTTATTCTCTTCTGAGACAGGTATAACCAGAGCTATCGATGACCCACAGAGCTGGAGCATTAACTCTTTAACTCTCAGTGCACTACATGATGTTATGATGTGGAATACCAATAACAAAAATCATAAAACCATGACAAGAGTAAAATAAAATTGTTCACTGGAAGAATGGTCAGATGTTGGAATGGGCTGACCAGGGAGGTGTTTGAGTCACCATCCCTTGGGAAGTGTTCAAGAAACATTTAGATGTTGCATTAAGGGACACGGTTAGGTGGGGAAATATTGGTGGTAGGTTCATAGTCAGACTAGATGGTCTAGTCTCCTTCACCATTATACGTTTGGTGATATTGTCTTTGGGTATACAACTGACATTCTACCTTTCTTGTTTCTAACAGTTTTTTTTTTATTCTCCTTTAGAGTTAAATGTGTACAGGCAGGTGGACAGCAGCATGTCAGGCAGTGAGTCAGACAGAATGAAATGTGGCAGTCATAATATAAAATTCACTACAAGTATTGAAAGATCTAGCTCTAATTTAATAGTTTAAGAGCTTTTTGTGACTTCTTTTCTAAATACAGTATATAAAAATTTAGATCTTTGAGACCTGTTGAGATCAGAATGTATAAAAAACTTACTTTTCACATAAGAAAACTTTAGAAGTCCTTGAAACATTTGAGACTTAAAATTCTTTTCATTTCTTTTCAACTAGTGGGAAAAACACAGAGATCAAGGAAATCTGAGATCAGATGCAAACAGAAATCAATGATTAGAGAGCAAGAAAATCATAGTGAGTTGGGTAGAATGATGAGTAGGAAGAAGGGAAGGTATTACTTAAAATCCAGACATCAAATTAAGATGAGGAAGGAATTGTTTTCTTGAGAATGGTGTAATATCTCTCAGATATTGCATAAGCAACATACCATGAGCTGAACGTATGAAGAGATAGTTTGCAATGTCATGTCTTCAGTCTATATTGTGATAACATCAAGGGAAATTTATCAATTTAAATATAAGATGTGATTTAATTTAAGTTGCCCATTAATAATATGAGAGACCTTTTTATTCCACTCCCTGAAGGTTTTTTGTTCTAAATTTTACCTAGATACCTTAAACTAAGCAGAAAAACTTTTTTCATCTTTTTCACTACCTGAGAATGTAATAGGCTTTTAGAAAATCTTACAGTCTTGATTTGAAGCTATCAAGGGCTGTGAAAATCTGTCAGTAGCACTGATAGATTTTCTCCCATAATTGATAAAAATGCACAGCTTATTTCCAATGTGAATATCTAGGTTCAATTTCCAGCTACTCATTCTTTATATGATGTCTTCCACTAAATTAGAGAGTTCTGCAATACTTTATACATATAAATGCATATATACATATACATTTTTTTTCTCTGAAGATACTTACATGCTGCAATCAACTAATCTTTTTCTTTTTTTTTTTTCCTCATGAACCTTCTCTTTTATCCCTCTTTTAAAAAATCTGGGCACTAGAGTGTAATATCTAGATAACAATCCCAGCAATCTGGGATCTGTAAAATCAACTATGTACTTCTACTAACTTTTCCTTCTCCAAAAAGTAGATTTCTTCCTAATGCTACAGTTCTGATAACTGCCTGTCTTACTACAATAACTCATAGAACTTTCCAATCTCTATTCTTGAGGAAAAAAATCTTATTTTGCAGCTGCAGACTCCATTCCTAATGTAATGGATTTTTATCTTCAGGTATTAGAAATACATTTGAATATGACTATTTTATCAATCTACCCGGATCACTCTTTGTGGCATCTACATTTTTATTTGTATTTATCACTGTGAAAAATTTTATTCCTTCCACCATTTTATTGCTGGTGATTATCACTTCCTCATTATATCTCATTCAGAATTGTACTGTTAACTGTGGAAAGCCATTTTCCTGTACAGACAAGATTAGCCACTGCTGATTTATTTATAAGATGTCAGCTCAACAGTTCTTGATCCGTTCAACATATATAACTTTACAATACGGTACTGTGCCCTCTTCCTAGATTTATTAAACAATGAAAATTAATCGCCTGGAAATCTTCTTAAAACTTCTCTCAGCTTCAGATTGCTCTACCCTGTCTTCAGCAAAAACTAAGTCTCTTCATTAAGGAGGTATTAGAAATCATGCTCATGTAGTCTCCTTCTGCACTGAAAAGTAATCTATCATTATAGCTCCATAATAACTTGTTTTCAGCCATACGTGCTTGAAAGAAGTGATAGAGATGACAATTTATATCCAGGCTTTCATTCTTTTCCATTCATGAGAAAAAAAAAAACAACATAACAAAACAAAAAAAAAATACCTAATAATATTTTCTACCTAAAAATACTTCCAACATCTTTGAATTCTGGAATTAGCTGTATATTCTGATGTAACGTCCCTTTCAACTGTTCTGATGAATTATTATCTGTGATTTTTTAAAAACATCTTGTAGTTCTAATCAGTCTTGCAAGAACATTTCCTCTAATTTTGATCAAGGGAAACAGTGTACCTTGATCAATGTACCAGACAGCTCTTCCATCTCTCTGCAATTAGGATAAATTGAAGAGTGGATTCCATCCTATTTTCAAGTTTATTTGGATTCCTGAATTTATAATGTATAACAAAAGAAAAACTAGCTGCAAACATAAACTCTCAGAATTACATCATTCAGCTTTCTTAGTAGGTGAAATGAACAACTATGCTAATGAAAACAGTGGACTGTACTGACTATTAAAAATATATTCTTAAATCTAATGCACAGATTCTGCTTTTTTAAACTCTCTTCTCCCAAGAAGACAGATCTTATAGTAAGATAAAACATCAGGATTAAGTTAATGGAGGAAAAAAGAGCAGAATAGTAATTGTATGATATTTCAAGATTTTCTTGCAGTGAAAAAACATCACAGTACTTCTCAACTTTTGTCATCAAGATAATTAATTTAACTTCAGTGGCTCAAATATTTCTTGAATTACAGTGGTTTCATATTTTTTTTTTGTTTTTTGTTTTTTTTTTTGAACTTAACCTCCTTGAAAAACACTTCCATCTCACAGACTCTATCTATTCTTAAATAAGTACTCTCTAGTTCATGGTGTGTGCATAATTTAAGAATTTGAAAAGTAAAGTGTATTTATTTTATCCCTACTGTCTGACAACAGCCTTTTTTTATGAGCATAGATGCATACAAAGGAAGAGAAAAAAGAAGTTCTTGGTTTCAGAATAAAAGGGAAATAGTAATAGTGTCAACGTGACCTGATGCTAACATGAAGAAGATGGCTGATAACAAAATCAAGGGTTTCTATGTACTTGAGATTTGAGAATAAGGAAAGAGTAGGGAAAAGCAAGCAGAGATGTTTAACAGAAGTATGTTGCTGTCAATGTACATGACTTACCACACCAAGCATCACCATTCTATTAATGAAAGGCCATGGGCATATTCAAATGAAAGCTTCTTACTCTCAACTGTTATGAAAAGCAAACTGAGATTTCTGGGGAAGTAATTGTTTCAAATGGAGCAGATATAAATAATGTGTGTGTGTTCTGTAACATCTTGCATTTCTGTAGTCATATGTAGTTCAAAGACTATCCAAACAATGAAACCTTCTTTGACTAATGAGAAGATCATGCTTTCAGTACTGAAAGAGTGCTATTTAAAGGGATTCACAGAAGTAATTGAACATTTCCCATTGCCACGAAAGCAAAGAAGGTACTGGAAAGGAGTTTCTAAAAAAGGTCTAGTAGCTGCCTTACCTTTGTTAATTATTTTCCACTGTAAAATAATTCAGAAACCTTCCTTCTAGAAATTAATAAAACTTCTATAATGCAAAAAGCCTAGATTTTCAGCACAATTACATTCTTTCTACTAACATTTTACCTGAAGTTGAGAAGAATGAAGTAAAGATTAGTATTCTGTTTTCTCGTTCTTTCCTGCCAAGGTATGCAGTGAAGAATGATGAAGAGAAAACATAAAACTGAAATTGTTTGAAGTGAAAAATTTAAAATTATTTTTCAGCTTCCTTTCTACCTTTATATGAGAGAATTGGACCCAGCCAATTATTACAATAATTTTTCCCTGTTTTTAGAAAAATAATCCATGCTTTTTTGGCTCCAGAATAGCTGCCTAAGACTAGCTTCATCTCACTATGTACAACGTGAAGTGCTGTCGAATTTGTGTTAAAATATGGTTTTTTTAGAATTTTGTACATAATAGGAAGAAATCTGTCCCATTTTTCTCTTTCAAATAGTACAATCTGACCATCTGTATAAAGTATTTAGTGTAAATGAGGTTATATATATCTCAATGCCTCATAATTCATATATGTTTTCCTTTTACTATGAAACCTCCTGAATGTTTTTCTGTGTGCATTAAACCTATAACTCAGTGGTTACAATCCTGTTAAAGCAAATCTGCTATTACTTATAACACCTTTAAATGTAAATTGTACAATTTGAAAAAATATTTGTACAGCCATTTTCCCACGCAATAAAAAAATCTGGTTTTGCTCTTTTTTAAATGTAAAAATTATGTGTGACTGAATATTTGCAAGGAGATTACTGTTTAAGATTTTAAAATTCAATTTACTTTATGATAAAGAATATTGTTGGTTTTTTTTTTTTTTTCCTTTAAGGAATTTATAGTATTAAAAAAAGACTAATAAAAACAATGGTTATTTTACCTTTCAGTAAGAAGGAATTGAAATTAAATAACAAAAAGCAAAACTAAGTTATATTAATTGTGTTTAAAATGCTATTTCCCTGAGTGCACTCTCTGGAACATAGAGGGCACTATTACATTAATGGAAATAGCATTTTAGAAACTGAACAATTTAGAATTGTTTTGAATATTACTAGCATGCTAGCATGCAATGTAGATTTACTGTGTTACTGTGTTACAAATCTGTGTGTTACTAATCTTTCTTGTGTTCAATAATAGTTTAAAAACAACAGAAACAAAAATGAAACAAAATAAAAAACAAGTAAATGAAAACAAGAAAAAAAAAAATGAATTGAATAAGCTGAAGGAGAATACAGGCATAGAGAAGGAGTTAGGTGTAATACAACAAATAGTGTTGTATATTGAGGAGACATGAGGAATCATGTCACTCTGAAAGAATTAGACACAGGAACTGGTAAGTCTTTGAAAAGTAAAGAATTTTTATGATATTAGAAGAAGCCAGAGATATTTCATGCATTTCCTGACATTAACTCAGTGTATTTAAAAATTGCAGTGTGTAATTCAAAACTGTCAGACAAATACAGAATATGTGAATGCTTTTCCTTTCTATTCTTTATAAAAAACAACAAAACCAAATTTACCATTTATATTCCTATGGATGGAGACAAAGATCTACATGCTTTGCCTGAGCTGTATCATAAATAAGTTTCTTTTTTCTCTTAGTGCTATATATTCAAATTGACAAGTAACAAAGGTAGTTTAAATGAGTTAAGTGATCCTAAATGCTTTTATTTTTCTGACTTTGATTCATGGTAAGAAGTCAGACTCTTCTCTTTAAGGTAACCTGTCATAGCTGATAAATCTTCTGGGACAATCCCTTATGACTTGAATGTTCCTTTCTGCTTCTGGCAAGCCATAACAACGTCACATTCAGAAAACCTCAACTTCAGCACTGCAATTATCACTGTTATCTTTTCCAGTTCAGTTCACTGCTCTCTTAACTTACTCACCACCTGCAAAAGATTTTTTAATGCAGTAGTCTTTTATTCCTCTTTTTCCTATTAGCAGATTTTATCCAGCCAAACAACAGACTTTGAGTTATTGTAATCATAAAGCAGAATGAAGTAAAGCCACTTCTGTAATGTTCAAACTGTTGAAAGTCTTCCTACGATAAGAACCAGATCTTAAAAGTGAGAACAATGAGAGACAGTATGTATGTGATAACCAGTATTTACATATTTTCACATTTCATTATATAGAGTCAATGTTACTTTGTTTTATAGAATGAAAATCCATAACTACCTAACTGTTAAGTAATTAAAGGTAGTGCTCAGTTCTTTTTCAGATGTTCTACAACAAGCCTTGAAGTAATTAAAATACCATGTCTCAGAAACACTGAGAGTTGAAACCTGGAGAAGCTTTTGTAGTTGATTCACAGAAGATGAAACAGATCTTCAGCAAAGTAAATGTATAACTTATAAATTATACAATTTATCACATTATTATATTGGAACACACTGTGAGATTCTATAAATTTATTTTTAAGTTGTCTCTGTGTCTTTACCTATGTTAGAATTATCAATGCATTTTAAATGTATTCATCCATTTTATCTTATTCAGTTTCTCTGCGTAATTTTATCATCTGGAGAAATCAAGCACATGAAAAGTTAGTTTTGCATTGTTTATAAATTGTAAGTGCTGCAGAGACAGTTGCGATCTTCAGTTACCTTTGAAATGTTGGTCTCATTTTGTGTTTTGAGAAGTTCTGGGTTTGAAGTCCTGCAAAATTTGGACAGGAATTTATTTTCTAATATCATTCTTGAATCAATGAATCATTTATTCATAATGTAATATATTTCAGTCAAAACTTTCCTCATAAACTCTGAAAACAATTTATTTCTGAATGGATAATTTAGTTGTCCTTCTACAGAGTTTGTCTCACAATGCTTTACCAAAGAAATGCTTTTAGATTAAGATACCTTATGATTAATTTACCTGTACACCCTTTCTGTAATTGCCCTGTTCAGATAAGATACAGTTACTGGCACACCAATATTTTGGTTGTTGCCATGCGATGAAAGCACACACAAAACCAATCCAGGACAGCTGATGGGAAAGAGCCACTGCCTTTCCAGAGTGGTAGCAGGAGGTGGGGTGGAGTGGAGCCAGGACAGCTGGCCTGAATCAGGTAAGGGGTGATTCCATAACATGTGACATCACAAAAAAGGTCATAAAGCTATGGGGAGCCAGCCACAGGCTAGTTGCTGCTTGGTGAGATGGCTGGTATTTGTTTGATGAATGATAAGGGTTTGTGTTGCTGGTGGGTGTGTCAGTGGGCACTTCTATTAGCTAGATGGTGAGTAATTGCATTATGGAGATATGTATAGAGAGAAAGAGATAGTTTTCGTTAAATTTTTTGTTACTGTTTTCATTTTCTGTCAGTAAATAGCATTTATCTCACTCAGTAAGTTCTCTTTTGTTTCCAATTCTTTTCTTCATCTCACCTTGAGGGGAATTAGTAAACAGATGTGTGATGCTGAGTGGCATGTCAGGTTAAACCACAGCAGCCATACATCAACACACTTGTAAAATGTGTGTGTTAGCAACATTTTTAGTGTTCCTTCTCTTAATATAATCAAAGTTATTGAGCTATTAAAAAACTGTGCTTTTATTTTTTTTATTAATCAACATTGTCTTTACTTGGAGATACTCAAGTATCATGATCACTTGGGATCTTAAAGGTACCTGATGAGTTTATAGTGAGTTACTTGGAAGAAAACTTCCATGGAAAACAGGATGGACCCAAATGAAATTAAAGGATTATTACAAACAGCATGTAATCACCGTTAACTAGCTTTAGTGATAATAAATTTTAAGATATTTTTAATAATTGAATGAAAGCATCTACTTTCTGCCTAGAACTGCAAACTGTTGAGATGGCTAAGGAGGTAACAAGTTTTTCCTTGTACAAACTGGCAACTCTGTACTTCTAACATCCTCAGTATTTTTGACAAGCAGTATGTATAATAATAACATCTTTCAATTTGCTTTTTCTGAAAATTGGATAAGAATAAGGTTCAAGAAAATATTCCAACTTTTACTACATTATTCATTTTAAGACAAAGTGAAATTGGAAAGTGATTTCATACCCTTCAGTTCACAGAGCTTCCTATATATAAAATATCTCAAAGAT
This sequence comes from Odontophorus gujanensis, assembly GCA_013399175.1. Classification (NCBI taxonomy): domain Eukaryota; kingdom Metazoa; phylum Chordata; class Aves; order Galliformes; family Odontophoridae; genus Odontophorus; species Odontophorus gujanensis. The sequence continues at coordinate 8,411 of VXAB01001555.1, read as the reverse complement.
TGAAATGCTACCTGCTTTATCTTTTCTTCCCATACTGCAATTCATTTCACATGCAAAATTATTACAGGTTGTCTGTGTGTCTACTTTGAAATATTTCTGAGCAGTAATTAGTGCTTCTGTCAACGTACTTATTTGTGCCATTCAGAAGGCATCCAAAACCACCCACATACTTTCTGTTGCCCCAGCTCCTGGAAAATTTGGATTTTAACAATGCAATAAGACACTTCTAAATGGAATTCAGTCACGCGGTATTAGTGTGAGGTTTTTTTTCCCCTATGTCATCTATAAAGCAGAACTTGAGAGTTACTTCCTTTCTCTCTTTCTTTTCTTTTTCTTCCTATAGTCACATTCTGGTAACTATATGAGTAGATATCAAATGTAAAAATCCCATAAAATAATTCACGCTCTCTATATTTTTTCTTGAGGTATTTTTAAAGAGGTACTTATTATAGTAAAAGATCTGAAAGAACAGAACTGTTAAGATGTATTATTTCATGATTTCAATAAACAGGCATTCAGCAGTACTGAGAAATACATAATGATTTCTAAATGAAACCTGACAAACTTCCAAATTCTTATTTTGAAATGTTCAGTGACAGCAGAGTAGTATAAACCCAGAACTAGAAACAGGTACTGTGCATAAATGGCTAGAATTTCCATCTCTGCAATACATGTATAAACAGATATAAAAATAAATAAATAAATTCAGTGTGAGATCAGCTCAGTTTTGGCATGGGAAGAGGCATCAGTATCTAGAAAATGTAACTAATGTAAAGTTTCCAAAGTGATTAAATTTTTCTTATGAAGGAAAGGAAGATAATACAAACATCTTGAAGTTGCTGCTATTCTAGCAATTGTCTTTGGAAGAACTAGATTGGTTTGGGGTTTTATTTTATGATTTTTGAGAACTTATTACTCTTTAGAAGTAGCAGCTTTGGGTTTTTTTCTAATCGTGTGTACCATTTCAAAGCTCCGCTTTCCTATTTTTCTTTTGTAATTTTCAGAAAATAAAGATGAGAAAGGGGAAAAAAGGAAAAAAGAAGCAGGGAAAAAATAAAACACTATGGTCTTTTCATCCCATTCCCTATTTCTACAATTCAGTATTAAAGTACATTAACTGTATGTATGAAAAAAACTTGTATTTGAACCAATTATGATCATAACTACTGTTAGTGATGCATTTGCTACTCTTCTTTATAATTCAAATCATACTAAAGTACTTCTGTGAAAACAGAAGTACAGAAAACATGCTTCTCCATGGTGCCTCTTTTTCACATTTGGATAAAGTAACTTTCAGCTCTGTAACACTTTATATGCAATATATCTCTCCCAACATTTTCTGTACAATCTTGTCTCCCTGTCCATCCCTAATTAAGCAATAACCATGCCATACAGTGAATTCGATAACTTCTCTCATTCACTTTCATTTCTCACCTCCTCCCTTTTATTGAAAAAGCAAGTTTTCCTGAAATCATAACTCCTTAAATAATTGTATAGTCACCAAGTGAGTAAAAATGCCAGTTATTCTTATTCCCTATGCTTCAACAGTATAAACACTGACCTCATGAGTCCTCGGAATTGAATACAAGAGCATCAGACTAACCGCAGACTGAAATCCTTTCATGCTGTCTATCCCTCATTTTTACCTTTTGGTTTGTTAAATTACACACGTTACTTGTAATTAGAGATGAGCTGGACACTGAATTGCTTTCCTCCTCTGCGTTCTGGAGCATTTTAAACTGCAGAATATTAAGGACCATGTAATAAACCACAAATACTTGTCTCATCTAAATTTGCAGATGAATAGTGATTCATGACAGAATTGTCAAAATGTTGAGGAGTTAGATAACTTTGTGTGTGGTATCTAGCCATTCATATTTATAAGTACAGAATTGGGAATTATTTGATTGAATACTTTGGAATTAGAATCTGCACATATTTTAATCTCAGGCTGGGTTAATATCACCCTCACATTATATTAATATGTATTTGAATCAAAGTGGTAATTAATAAATCTTCCAGAGCTTTCAAAATTTAAGAAAAAGAAACACATCTGAATATATATTATCTAATTTTTGATGTTCCAATAAATTTGAGTATAGTGACACCTTTTTTAAGGTAACATAGGAATTTCTCTATTTCACTGTCTGGTGTCTTCTACCATTGTGAATTTTATTTCAGTAAAAGACATTGCTCTTTTTCATCATTACTTATAATTACTGACTGTCCTTAAGTTTGATGCTCTTTGTGACACTTACTGATTATATCATAGAATTGCTCAGGTTGGAAAAGACATTCAAGATCAAATCCAACCTAACCCTAACCATACTACCCGAACTCTAATAATCTAACTCTAAATCGTGTCCCTGAGCACCACATCCAGATGGTTTTTAAATGCTTTCAGGGATGGTGACTCAACCGCCTCCCTTGTGAGCCTATTCCAGTACTTAACAATACTTTCTGTAAAAAAAGTTTTTCCTTATATCCAACCTAAATCAGTCCTGTTGCAACTTGACGCCATTTCCCCCTGTCTTGTCACCTGTCACCAGCGAGAAGAGACCAATCCTGCTCTCACTGCAATCACCTTTCAGGTATTTGAAGAGAACAGTGAGGTCTCCCCTCAGCCTTCTCTTCCCCTGACTAAATAGCTCCTGTTCCTTTAGTCAGTCATCATAGGGCATATTCTCCAAGCCCTTCAAAAACCTTGCTACTCTTCTTTGAATGTGCACCAGCACCTCAATGTCTTTTCTGTATTTAGGTGCCCAAAACTGAACACAGTACTTCAGGTAGAGGCTCAACACTACCAAGTGAAAGGGGGAGAGTTAGTTTCCTAGCCCTGCTCACCACACCATTCCTGATACAGGCCAGGGTGCCACTGGCCTTATTGGCCACCATATACAATGAAAACGGAAACTTTTTCCTGTGCTACTGCTAGTCGTTTATTTGTTTTTTGAGTCTGAAATGCTGGAGTATTTCTCTTTTTTTTCTCATATTTTAAAAAAAGTTGAGGACTCTAATTCCCTGACACAAATTCACAAATATAGAAAATCACAAACTCAAATAATAAAGATGCAATTCAACAATGTTGTCTAAAAACATTTTGGATTTTTGAAACATGATACTTTGAGCCTATCTACAGTTTTATTCCATTCCTGATTTTCATTCCTTATTTCTGTCTTTTTTATTTGATTGGACAGTGAAAAATCTTCAATTCTTTGAGAATACCTACAGTCAATTATTCATTTCCAAAAACAAGCAAAACCAAATGTTTATGTCTTCATGATCTTTTCTGTTTTTTTCAGTCTAATGAAGAAGACATCAAATGTCAACCATATTTTCACAAATATAAGGAGTATGAGTGATTGTATGAATCTTAGGACAAGTTACTAACGCAGCAAAATAGATAATAATGGAATTTCAGTAAATTAAAATAATCATGGTCTTCTAACAATTCATGAATACTGACTGAGACAAGGGATTAAATATTAAAGAACATATTCATTCCTTCTGAGAAAACAGCTTTTCACACATTCTGGCCCAATATTTTAGAAGTTGGATATATTTTAGAATTATCTTCTTTGTGTCAAATTCATCAGAAAGGAGCATGAAAAATAATTCAGTTTTAATCGTGACAAAGACAAGTGGTACAACAGAACGACTGCTGTATCTGCACTGACTTCATAAATGTTGACAGAAACTGTGCTGTGCTTCATGAGACTGTTACGGATAATAAAAAACATTTTTTTCTTTTTGCTTTCTAGATTTTTAGGATACTCTATGTACTTGGTAAGAAGTTTAGAAAGGATTTACACATATGAGAAAGAATCATAACAGAGTCTGTGAGGACTTACGTGTGATAGTCACCACCTATACGTATAGATTGTCTTAGAATAGTAAATCAGTTTTTACCTTTCACTGGTTTATGCACCCTCCTAATTTCTGGAAAATTTTACTCATAACTGCTGTTACAATACGAACTGCTGTTACATTTGCTGAAATACTTTTAATTTCTTCCATTAATGTAATCCCCACTTTTGTACCAAGAAAATGAGGTGGAGACATATATTGTGCTTGAATGTTTTGCAGTGGAAGGGCATTATGCCTATGAGTGAGCATGAAAAACAAGGACAACTGAAGGCCTGACACCAAAATCAATTAAGAGTTACAATTTTCCCCAGTTGCATTTTTTTCTACCAATAACCTATAGCAGCACCAAGTATTGAGATTTTTTTTGAAAGCAATTTTTGAAATATTTTACATATTAAATGTGATAAGTTTAAAGACTTTAGTTAAATAATTACTAAAATAAAATATGTATCTCAATCATACCAGTCAACAGGGGATTTTTTGAAAAACGGAAATAAAACAACTTGAATTTTTTAATGTTTTTCAATTTCTCTTTGCAATAGAAGACAACTGAATTCTTGAAAGCGATACTGCACTAAAATTACTAAAAGATAGTTTTCTTCAGCATATTGAAGAAATCTGCTTTTATCTCTGTTTCAATTTCTGTGCATTGTTTTTTTAATATAATAAATTGCTTGTCTTCTGTTTGGATGAGTATATCTTTTGCATCTTGTACATTTCTTCTGTATGTACAGGAATAATTCATTAAATTTTGAAGTTAGATTTCAGCTTCCAATTGAAATAAGACTAAGAAATAAGACTGTAGCTGAGTTGTTCATTTAAGTCAGGATAATAGAGTATCTTAGAAAAACAGTGAATGGTTGAAAATTCTACATTTTTACAAATTCTTGTGCTACTACTCTAATGTCATACAATATATATACCCACTTAGTACCACTGCACTAAAAAGATACCATTGCTTCTAAAAAGATAGCCACCAAAGAAAGTGTATTCTTTTTCAAAACAGCAATCATCTTAACTTGCAAGGAAAATAATGATTTTTAAAAGTGAATTCCAAATGAATAAATGAATTCCACCATTTATGATAGGATCATCACTTGCATTAATGGGAAAACACTTTTTTTCCTTTCCGACTGAAGAATACTGATAAAAAGACATATAAAATGCAGGATTGACATATAAAAGACTGGGAAATTTAGTCATTCTAAGTTACCTGTGGAGACAGTGTTGATCACAAATGATTGCAGCAGACAGAAAAATGATTTTCTTGTCTGACTGTGACATCATGAACTGTGTTGCAGTTCACTGCAGAAGTGTTTTTCTAGCATGAGTTGAAAGATATGTTACATGCCCTGCTATGTGCATGAGGGTGTGTAATCATAAAATGACAACTGCAATAATGTTGGAGGAGTGTGCAGTATGGAGTTTCACCCACACTGCCTTTGAGAGCAGTCATGGAGTGAACTATCTGAGAATGAGCTCCTAAATACTGAAGTAGTAATTGTGGAGATAAAAAAATACTGAATGGCTTAAAAGAACTGTCTCAGCTCATAATAGAAGCAGATCAGATACTAGAACCAAGATGATGGATTTAATGTTGCTATTTCTACCAAGAAAACTTGTACTTTTTGTTCTATAATCTCAGACAACAATCCACTATGAGGTAATAGTATTAAAACAGTTTAAAAATACCACTACACAGAAAAATTAATAGATCTTTCTAACCTGCTTTACATTCTATACTGTATTCACATTCCCAAGTTCCTTTTAAAAGCACCTACCTTTCCCACCTACTATATCTGATGAAAAGAACAAAAAAATGTTGTATTAAAATACAATGTGTGTAGGTTGATCCAAAAGTAATGTCTCCTGTTTTTTTTTTTCCCATGGAAATTATAACAGATCAAAGAGCACAATAGCACTGATTAAAAGAGCAAATTCTCAGCAAAAAAGCACTATTTTTTCAAGATAGTCACCACCATTACCTATGTATTTTTGCCAAAGGTGAATAAGAGCCTGCATGTTGCATTCATAAAAATCTGCATGGCCATCCAGAACATGGCTTGTCTTTCACATCAGTGTTGCTACTGTTGAAATGCACTACCCACTACCTCACTGTGCTCACATCCACTGTTTGGTTTCTGCAAACATTCAACAAGTGTTGATGAATATCAATGGGCGCCTTTCTTCTACATGAAGGAATTTGATGATATACTTGTGCTTCATGTGCACTTCCATGTCAGATGCCACTCTGTCAGACTGCTCCTCTGCTACCATCTGTCACATGGTAACAAAAGGTAGTGGAATATTGTTGGGAATGTTCAACATCTACTACCATACCACCAACATCTGCTTCTGAGTTCATAGTCCAATATAGTAAAATAGGAGACATTACTTTCATATCAGACCTCATAATTTCTTCTTTATTGAAGAAACATATTTCTCCTCAGCTATTCCAATACATATGACCTAGTAATTAGTAAATAACATTTACTGCAATATTTAATACAAAGATGGATATGGATTGTGTAACATTGGTTTAAGAGAAGTTTTCTGTTATAATATATCTAGAAAATACAGTATGAATATGCTGCTATTTAGCTGTTTTGAAATGAATCTTCTTACCTGCGGAAGATAAGCTCTTTTTTGTAAATATTTATAAAATTATTTGTTTAACAGCATTTTCTTAATTCTTCCAGACATTACCTGTTCTTCAGTGTTCTTTATTTTACCTATAGAGTCCTTTGTGATGTTAAGCACTATGGCATTTTGTTGCTTCCATTTGTAATTATTTTCTGTAAAATAAGTGCTCCCTTTTCACTGATATCAATTGATAGCACAGCTTCAACGGAAGAGAGGTAAAAAAATTTGAGAGAACAAAAAAAGTCCCAGTAACGTGAAAAGGCTCATTGCTCAAATTGCAATTGGCAGCATAAAGAATTTGTATACATATACATTTTTTAACAGTACATACAGGAATCAAAGTCTAGCCCGTACAGTGTAGTGCAAAATATGTCCATCATACAACATTTATGTCACCATCTGTTGGCCATCTTACTCATTCATGCTTTGTGCACTGTAACGTGAGTAGGTCATTAAAGACACATACCTTTCACTACTCATTATTATGATTGCAATGCCTGATATTCTTATCACCACTTATAAGGAAAGGACTACAATGGTCTCAAGAACGGCTTGAGAGCAGCCCTGAAGAGAAAGCTTTGGGAGTGTAGATTGATAGAAGATTCAACATGAGCCTGCAGTGTGTGCTTGCAGACCAGAAGGCCAACTGTACCCTGAGTTACATCCAGAGAAGTGTAATCAGCAGGTAGAGGGAGGTGATTCTGCCCCTCTACTCTCATGTGACCCCACCTGGAGTATTACATACAGTTCTGGAGCCCCCAGCACAAGAAGGACATGGAAATATTGGAACAGGTCCAGAGGAGGGTCATGAAGATGACCAGAGGGCTGGAGCACCTCTCCTACGAGGACAGGTTGAGAGATCTGGGGCTCTTCAGCCTGGAGGAGAGAAGGCTCTGAGGAAACCTCATAGTGGACTTCCAGTTCTCAAAGAGAGCCTACAGGAAAACTGGAGAGGGATTTTTTATAAGGGTATGTAGCAACACGGTGAGAGGAAATGGTTTTAAAGTGGGAAAGTGTAGATTTAGTTCAGATATAAGGAAGAAATTCTTTGCTGTGAAGGTGGTGAGACACAGCAGCAGGTTACCCAGTGAACCTGTGAATGCATCCCACTCCTCCAAAAGCATTCAAGTCCAGGCTGGATGGGTCTTTGTGCAACCTGGTCTACTGGGAGGTGTCCCTGCCTATAGTTTCAAGAACTTACATCCAATCCAAACCATTCTATAATTTTCCCATGTGTTCAAATCCACGTGTATCACACTAGATGTGTGTAAGCGAAATGTTAGCTGCCTTTGAGAGTACCTTTATTCACCTCATGAGCTTCATTTCACTCAACTACTGTGCCTCTGTGGTGAACATAGCTGCTATTTTGACACTTTTTGATGAAGAATCTCTTCTGCTGTTTATAAAGATGATGACCTCGTGAAGGAAACTTTCATATGGGTTTCATTCTTTCTAAGAATGGATTTAAAGTAATTATTCTCTCAAAAAAATGAGTATACATGATTTCCTCAAAGCCTGTACGGGTTTCCAATTTCCCAGCTGTACCACAAACACTGTCCTGGAGTTGTCTGACAGACAGGAATCAAGAAAGATGAAGAATCTTGATTCTGGGAAAACACATGCTAAAGTTACTCCAGAATTTCTGTCAGTTATGCCAAATATAATTTAAGGCACTGTGTCTCGAAAAATGAATTTCTTGCAATTAGATCAATTAGTTCATATAAACTGACTTTGGATCTCAAATATTCTTAATTTTTAGATTATTTGGAAGAAATATGGAGTTATAAGTATGGGTTACCACTTTCTTATTTGAATATTCTATTCCAAATCATTCTGATTTGGAACTTAGGACATTAATTAAAATAACCAAAGCTAGTCCCTGTCAGTGGTTTACAGGCAGG